>JAKSZP010018798.1:0-82954 GCA_022478985.1 Massospora cicadina | reverse complement strand
GGTTGTTTGTGCCCCATCAGCAAAAAATTTTCCGCTGCTTGCCTGTGTGTTTGATGGGCAGAAACTAGGTGCTGGGGTGATTGGGTTTTGTGCATGAGTGTTGTCACATTGTGATTGGCTGAAATGGTCTTCCATATTGTGCGCATGAACCATATCATCGCTGATCACATGTGATTGGCTGGGAGGGTCCACAGTGGTGCATGTTAGATTTGCTCCAACGTGGTTGGAGGTGTTTGATTGGTTGTGTCCAAAAAATTCATTTTTTGGTTTCATTGGGTTATATGCAGGGGATCTGATTGGTTATTCCGCTGCGCTGCCATGGCATCCACCTGAATCTGTTCTGGGGAAATTGTGGTGTGAGCTTGGGTCTTGAAGGAACTCGCAGCCTGCTTACAGGCAGTCTGTGCACGACAATGGTCCTTGCACAAAATGGGCTCAACTAAAGTGATATTGGCTCTTTCACCCCAATAGAAGGAAAAAGTGGAGTCCTTAATTTTGCCAAAAGTTGGGCTTGTTTCGTCCATATTGTCCTCACAAAAAAAATCTGGTGCTTCAATCCCACACTTGATGGGGCACGCATGGTCTTTGTGGCCTATAGCTGAGCAGAAGTTGCAGATAGGTGGGTTGTGTTTCAGTAAGATGCGGAAGGGGCGAGATATACTGCCATCAGGGGAGGTTGATGGTCACCATGTGTGGAATGAGGGTGATATCCTCTATCACGTCCTGATTGGGTTCTATAATGGTTATTGCCTTCCCTGTACACAGGTGGGGCAGGAGGGGGAATTTCTCAAATTCAAACTGTTTGATTACGCCATAACCTTTGAGGCCCCCGCGGAGCTCATCTTCAAGGATATCACAGTGCACAATTCTTGGGAGTCAGTCAAATACAATAATTAGGTCATTTGCCTCATTCCATCATGTGCACACCGTGCAGATGGTGCGGTCTTCATTGTTAATTTTTATGAAGAATATGACTTTTGCTACTTCTGCCACTTCCTCCGCAGACATGAACCTGATGTCCACCCATCCTCTATGTAAATTTTTATAATTTACTGAGATGGTGTTTAGGAAAGTCATGGAGAAGGCCTCCCCCATTTTCCCATGATTTGAGGGAAATATTGCTGACCATAATTCTAAGGCCATGCTCAAGGGAGGACAGGGGTTGGAAGTGTTCTAATTTGGTATATGCGCCCATTTTTTGCAGAAATTGCAAAACTCCAGGTGTGGCGCTGTTCTCACCCTTTTTGGTGGGAGGGTGTGTCAACATTCCACCGGGGCATTTTTCCCTGGTGGGTTGGGAGGGCTTCGTGCCTTTCATGCTAGCCACTTTCGCCTAACTGGTGTTGTTGGGGACAAATTTGCTCATATTTCCTGGTTGATTGTCAATCTCAGATAAATTGCATAGAATTGTGTTACTAAAAGTGATAGTAACAGGAAAGAGAATGACTAACACAACTTATTTGCTCCAGAAATACTATGAACCATACAAACTTTCCATTCAGTGATATCAACAAGCTTTAAACTGGTTAAAAAGAATTTTGAAGTAGCTGAGAATATTGAGTTATCCATTCAAAGAGTTAAATCTGAAAGTCATACAGAAACTAAACCAACAGTATTCTCTATATGAAGCAAGTTTATACTATACCATATATGAGGAAGCCAACCAGAGAAATTTCAAGACATCTGAACTGCCCCTGCAACTATTGTGGCCAAGAGATGAGCTGAATACCTCATCAGAGATAATTATACTAACTTAAAGTTCAACAAAATTCATTCCTAGCACCTTAGGACATTCCCCAGTCTCGTTTTTGAAGGAGAAGTGTAGTGGCTAATGTCATGAATATGTCAGAATTAAGTCCTCAAATACAAAAATAAACCTTTCTAATAGTTAACAACAACCACTTCATACAAAAATAATAAAGTCGCGTAAGGAAAAAATGAACTCTCTTTAGTATACTGTGACAATTTTAAAATTTTCATTTGGTTAAGATAGCGTCAACTGTTGAGATTTTACAGATATGTATGACATAAAATGATACTTTATGACACTGACAACGGCAGTTGCAATTCCATTTTATAAACAACAGGAGAGGAATAATAGACTATCATTAAAATCAGAGAATTTAAACTGATGCCACTGATGATGGCAAAATTTACCAATATTACTTCAATGTTTATTTTTCTCATATGAACATTTATTAAAATATTCCAATCTTAGGAGAATGACAAATACCTAATGTTATACTGGACCTTGAATTTAGACACATTGAGATGGCTCCGCCAACTGAACACCAAAACACAAAATCCAAAAAGGGCAATATGTTAGTTTCCAGAAGCAATTTTTCCATATCTGACCAAGAAGTGGGGGATTACACAGGGTAAGCCCAACGTCTTGGTCAAGCAATGTCCACATTGAGATATAGCCCACACAAATTAGAACTCAAACTAATGGATACCATGATTAAAGTAGGGTGTGACAAATGTGATCTTTCCACATCACCATGAAACAATTTGACAGGAGGGCTCAGGCAAAGGCTCACAAGCAGGAGACTGCAGTTGTGGTTAAAGATCCCATTCATTGGTTTGATATAAAATTGTTGCTAAACCCTTGGAAGATGGCAAGGACAATACTGACGCGTAGGAGAATTGTCTGTCCACCAGAGAGGGCATACAGAGAGGCGGAAGCCCTGTCAAAACCAGAGGTATAGTTTTTTTCTATTCAAAATCCAGAGTACCTTCACAAAAGTGCAACAAATTATTTTTAAATTTATTTTTGATTTTTGTAGTTTTTTATATCAGAGAACAAAGTTTTCCTGAACACCTTCGTCTGGTTGTATTTATGTCAAGAATGGGAGATATAGGGAATTTGTTAACTCAGAGTCTGTGGGCGATGGGCATTCTGCAGGCTTGTCTTGCTAAGCTTGGCCTCCAATATTCTCATCTGTGCCCTTTCTAGACCATCTGTTGGGTACCCCAGCCATTATGGAAACTTTTCCACATTTAAATTTGCTCTTTTAGGACAAACCAAAACTTGCCATTTTGTTTCTTTCTTATCACAAACTTTTGTCTTAATTTTAATTAAATCAATACCATATGCTTCTGATTCGCTAGGCCATCATTTTCCTCTATTCTCAATTTTCACTTTTTTGGCGTAATTTGGGTTTGCAGCTTCCAAATTGCTGATCTGCACTTTGTTGAGGCTCTCAACATTCTTCCTTCATAGCGTATTCAGGTTGGAAGCTTCTGATTCTCTGTGATGCTGTTTCTCCTTGTCATTGACAATGTCCCATCGCATCATATTCAGGTTGGCAGCCTCTGATTCGCTGGGTCACCATTTCTGTCCTCACCAAACCCACTGTCATGACTTTAACCAGATGGAATCCTCCAATTATTTAGCGTTATTTGGAATTATATAGCCAATCCTGACAGAATGGTTTATTGACTGAATTTAGTGGTATTTAGTTCAATTGCTGGTTAGTTGCTCCAAAATTTGGGTTGAGCTGAAATTAGCATTCCGCCGAGCTTGGTATTTTAGGTTTGAGTGGGGCCAATTGGTGGCCCAAATTAGTTTAAAGGATCACCGGTGACTAATAGCTGAGGATGATCCAATCCATCAGCAGAATCAGTAGTCAATGTCAACAGCCATTTGTGGTCCATTGTGGGATTTCCAGTAGAAAGCCAATGTATCACTTCAGACGTTCACTGCCTGTATTGATCTGATGTTGGCGGATACAACAATTATGAGTTCAAGGCAGCTGAGGTTGTTTCTGGTGCCTCATTTATTATCAAGATCTGGCGAGAATAGGTGTCAGCAAGATGCCAAGATATTTTGAGTCAAAGCGAGTGACCAAAGTAGTTTCCAGCACATGTATATCAACTTGATGGTCAAATACAAATTTGACATTTATTTGGATTAATTATTTATATGGTTCACCAGTGACTTAAGGCTGAGGATGAACCAAAACTAAATCAGACATTGGGAAGGATGGAGTGAGAGGGTCAACGCCAGGGAAGAAGAATAGAGTAGAAGAAGAAGTGTAAGAAGAAAAGAATTGGTTGGCTGGAAGAACCAGCGGAAGAGCTGATAGGTTGCAATGGGCGCAGTAGCCCTTTTGTAAATAGTAGTATAGATACCTGGCGCTTTCTTCTCAATAAGTATCTCCCTTTGCCTGATATACCTTCTATTATAGGATTATTATTTATTTCGTTGGTTGTAGTTTAGGTTAAAGGGGATCCCCAAAATAGCATGGGTGACATGCTAAGGGGTTAGCCGGTGCTGCTAGCCCTGACGCCTAAGGTAAAACGGCAAGGGCTGACCAGTATTCATACTGGTTAGCCTGCCAACTAGCAGAACCCAAAGTCTATTTTCTGACACCCACGCTCAGCGGATTTTGAGTTAGCAGCCTTCATTTGTCAAATCGTTATTTTTACCAGGATTTGCCACCTGCTCTCTCAAGCTTGATTAATTTTTCAGCATCTGATTCATCAAAGTGCCATTTTTGAGGGCCTTTGCCCACATGCCCTATAAAAATTATTAGCAATATTAGCTTTGATCTCCATTGTAGGGGAGATCAAGGCTATGTGGCAGCCAGGAAGAACCTTGAATGTCACATCACCTCCCCCAGAGGAGAGCACCATGCGCCCCAGCTTTCCTTGACCTGCTTAGGACAGTTGGTACAGTGGTCAGGATATTTTGAGGTCTTCATATCCCTATAGGGGTTTATGAAGTTAGTGTCGATCTGGCAAAGGCTTGATCATTACATGGAGATTTAAAAAAGCATAACCAGAAGTTTCTAATATATCAAAACATTTAATAATACCCAATACATATTATAAATCAACTATCCTGAATTTTGCTAAGTATAAGACGACTTTATTTATATTTTAATAAAGTCTTATTTAACCAGAGAATTTTTGAGTTTTATCCTTTTTCCCTTGTTTTTTGGGTTAAGTGAATAGATCTCCATAGCTAATCTGGGATCAGGATTGAGGATAAGGCTTAAGCTGTTAATCTGGGATTTGCTCAAAAAGGAAACTTATATGGAGGATGCCTTGATGCTGATTACGCCAAAGGAGAGATTGGTTATAATTTTGTCATGTTTTGTTCAGGAAGCCACCGTAAAATATTTAATTAGGCAAAAGAGTGCCATAAAAGATATCATTATTGGGGAAGATAACTGCATTTAAAAATTCTTGCGTACTCTGGGTAGCAATTATAGAGTCACTCCATAAGGAATGCATTTCACTCTCTATCGCATTAACGCCACTTTTGGTGCCTAATCTATGTATACCAAAACCTCTGATGGGCACATCAGTCATTTTAATTAACCCAGTTAAGCGATCAATGGCCAAGGTGTTGACTCCTAAAGCTTCAGTTATCATAATTTCCCCAAGCCTTAGGTATTCTCTATCACCTTTCCAATGATAGCTCATAAAATCATCCAGCAGAGATATCACCTTTCAGATGAGCTCTCATATGCTTTATAAAGTATAGTTTTTATAGCTAAGTGACCATAGATAAAATTCTAGGTACATTTCCTCATCTCACCAGCTTTGATTCCCCTTGGCATTACTTTAGAGTATATTAAAGATCTCTAGCTAAATACACAATTTCACCCTCCGATTGTTGTTTTTTAATTATTTTAAGTTTTTGGTTAGGTATCTTAAAGCCTCACCAGAAGGCCTTGATAAAATCATCCTAGATGATTACTTTAATGTACTTCAGATTTAGATCTTATTAACCTTGTTTAGTGTATACAGGTGTTTTTCATGGATGAGGTTAAGCAAAAACTTAAAGATACTCTAGTCAGCCTCTCCTTCTTTTTTTTACTAGATGGTCCCAACCTGAGGGGTGCCTCACCTTCTTAAAAGATGTGAAAGCAAAATCATAGAATGCATCATATAGAAAGATATCTTTTTTAAGACTTACTATTTAAAAAATAAAAAAGTAAAAGGGTTTCAGCTCTACCAGGAGCATTCATAAAAAGATCTTTTTGATGGTTACCATAGAATTTCTATAATATAGAAGTTATTGATCAATTGTTTATATAAACTCAAAACTACTATCTCTTTGGTAAAGCACCTTTTGTATAATATAGTTTTCCTCAAATTATTATTTTTCCTAAGTTTTTTGACAATTTCTGGATATAACATTTGGATATGTAAAATATTTTTATGCTACCACAGCAACTCTTAAAGTTCAACATATTTTGTAATATTATCCTCAACTTACTACAAGCTACTTTTCAACTTTTTATCCAACTCCTTTATAACAACATCTAGGAACTATATCTTATACTATCAAAAGGCTCTATCTTATTTGTAATATATTATATCCTATGAGAATATTAACCTGGAATTAGACTTTGACATGTTATGTTACTCCCTAGGCTTTAGAATTTTTAAGCGGGTAGAATTGTAACATTGCTGTAAGAAGCTCTCCAAGCTTAGTTACATATTTTGTAAAGTTTTTGTTGTAGCATCCTAGAGTTTGTCACCAAATAGAAGACCTAATTAAGGGCCTAGCATCATTAGCAATTTTTGTAATTTATAAGAAAAGCGCAAAAATCAAAAATTGCATACTTTCTTTAAAATTCATACATTAAAAGATCTAGAACTCTATATTACAATAATGTATTGGTTTGAAAGTGACCAACTGTTTAAAGAAAGAGGGTTTGAATAGCCCTAATCCAATATCCTTGGAGTTTTCCATTTAAGGATTAACCTCAAAAAAAGTAATAAAAATTCCATATGAAGCAAAATTTGTTTTTTAGCACTAGCGGTGCCCAACCCAAAAGGAGGAGCTGCCATACATCAGCAAAATTTGTTAGAATAGAATATTACAACTATGGAAGACTTATGAGCATTGATATTGGAGGTAAGAAATTTAATGTTATTATAGTTTTATAATATGGATCAAAACTTACGTTTGTTATTAACTCTAAAAGAAAAAGCTGCCTAAAATATCTATAATCTAACCACTGATTAAAAATAAATTCTTTGCAACCAATAACAAAAAAAAGGTATGAATTATTATTTGTCAGTAATTCCTTATTCTAAATTTGAAAAGCTACCATTCATGTTTGACCCCAATTATTCCCAAACCTGCCAACGCATTAAGTTATTTACTTGTGTACCAGTTTTCATCACCTTTACTAATCATCAGCTTGTTCTATATTGAGGCAATGGTCACTGCAGACCTCATTAATGAAGAAAACCCCAAAGTATACTTCCTTATGCCACATGTCTCTGATGAATAACTCATATGCTATCAGTCATGGTCCACCAGCTAAAGCATGTCCCAGACAGAAATTTCCCCAAAATTTCTCACCATCTGATATGGCTTCCTAGGCTGATAACTTAGGGGCTATATTAGGATTTCTTTTTTAATATGATATTCCCTTTATTTGGCTCATTTGCAAAATAAAGATGCATGGCAGCTCCACTTTTTGGGTTAGACACCACTAGTGCTAAAAAAGGAGCTACCATTCATCAATATACACCCAGTCTGCAGTGCATGATATAATACCAAGGAACCTGTCAATAATTGTCCCCCGTCCAAAGTTATCACTGGTAAACATGAACCTCCCAATATAGTAGTGATCAATCCCAACTCGAAGTAGAAATACCTTTAAGACCCCTATAAGTGGGCGGAAAAGTGATACTACTTTGGATCTTTCCTGCCCATTGGCCCATGAGTTAGTATCATTATCACAGTGATCTTTTCTTTGTATATCACTTGTCTATGTTTTAAAGTGTATTATTCCTCATGATAACAATTAAATATCAAAAGGTAAGATTGTGGAAACCTAAGAACGTGAATATAAACTGAAAAGTAGAATGCTGTTGGAATCAAGGTATGTTGTATGCTTGCAGGTGCATTTTAGCCCCTTATTTTAATAAAGTTGCGTGAGAAGATTTTTAACTTCCAAATTGAAATTTAAAGGGATTTTACACCACTTATATTATAATAATAAACCACTAAAAATACTTAAAAGATGGTTTTTTATGGGTTTTAATTAAGTTGTGATGGGGGATTAAAAGTGAATTCTCTCAATATCTAGCAGCTTAGTTTTTAACTATATTGAGGTTTAAAGGGAAATTAATGTAATGTTTAATTAGCTTAGTAATGTCTAAATTAGGGAACTATGGGGATTTGATCTATTGGATCTCTGAAGACTCAACTCACTTTGATGGAACAGCTGATGGAAAGTCAATTGCAGGTAGGATATATCTGTTAGGCAACATTTTATAATTTTACCCAATCATTGAGTGCGAAAATATTTTCAACTTTTGGGACCACTTTTAACCCTATAAAAGGGGCCAGTCTATGAAGTGTTGGTTGTACTAAATTTGCTGTAAGAGAGTGCTTTTCTTTCCCGTAACAATCACTTTAGTTACTACAATTTGATTCAAACAGCAATTTTTGATAATCCACAGGAGATATGGGCGAATTTAATAAATCTAATACAACCTGGGCGAGCGTCGCATCAAGAGGTGCGCAAAGCGATGCACCCAAGGGCAGAAAACGCCCTGGAGGGGGACCAGGAACCCAAGCCTCCAAGAAACCACAAACTCAGACACTGTCTGGGTCTATGTTATTTGCTACAAAACAAAATCAATACATGTACATCCAGTGTAACCAACCCCTTTCAAAGGTGGAACACAGGCTTTGACTCTTCCTTGGGGATGAGTCCTCACCCTGTGGGAGAAAACATGTGAGGCACAGCCCTAACTTTTCCCCCACGTGGTATATGTCGCCACTAACAACATGGTCTGAGGCTGGATCAATATTAGTTTAAAAACAGCTGATGAAGCAGATGCCACAGCAAAAGTCTGCATCAAAATTACCCTTCCCAAGGGCAAAAAAATAGTGCGCACTGCGCGCACCATATGAAACAAAGCAAAAACTTTGTTCATCTCCTTTGACTCTCTCCCTACCAACCTTCCCCATAAGGTAATCAAGGAGAGCCCCGCAAAGGGCTTGTAGCCTACGGAGAAATTGTGCAAAGTGAACTACAACGATTTTGCCTGATGCCAACCATGTGCACAGGCAAAACTATCGCCATGATCAACCTGCTCTCCGCAGTGGAAGATGACCTATCAAGAATCCCCAGCACAGCAGAATATCACTTCACAGATGGGGGACAGTCATCTGCATTCTGAATCACACCAGAATGTGCACCACCTATATGCAACCACTGCGGTTCATTGGGACACTAGGAACATGCATGCCTCATGAAGGAGGGCTTAATGGAAGCAGACTACTATGAGGAAGCCATGGACAAAAGTAACGAAAACTTCTCCAGAATGACTGATGGCCACCACCCATTCCGCTGGAGTGAGGATAAACTTTACTTTATCTTGGACCCAGTTACACATAAACAACGCATAGCAGCATAAAAATCCTAAAAGTGGGCAGCGGCCAAGGTGTCAGCGCACGCAGAATCATCCATCAACCCAGGACAAATTCAAGAGGACATAGCGGATATACATTGAGCCAACCAAACAGAACAATATGCCCAGGTTGAAAACTTTTTACAGCAACTCAACTGAGTCATCAAGCGACATCAATCATGCTTACTTTGAGGAATAATTCAGCTGCAATATGGGCGAAAATGCAGTGCATAATTATCCAAATTTGAACCCCAAAATCACAGAATTCAATTAGCACCCCGCTTTAACCATCATGAGACACGTGTGGGAAAAGATAATGCAAATTCCAAAAACTGCAATTCCCATGAAAAATCGGGTCAGAACAAGGGAACTGACGTTTTCACTGAGAGAGTTGGAGTACAGGCGCGGAGTATGGCCAAAATGAGCCGCGGTGTGTTAGGGCCAGAGAGCCCTCCCAACAGCTCCTGAGGCGCCATGGGCACCTCAGTATCAATAAGGATGCTAAACATCGTGGGAGCCAGGGCTCAAACGTCCTAAGCCAAAAAGCTGGACTTCCTGCAAAAAACCCTTGTAGACATCTTGGACATCCAAGAAACCCACTGTTTACAGGGGGAAGAAGGATCCTGATCAGCCAGGATCTCACCATCACAATTAGTGTGAATGTCTCACTGTGGGGTGATCATCCGAAATAACAAAAAAATTAAAATTACAAACTCCTAGTCATACCTACATGGTCGCATCCTAGTAGCAATGATCACATGCCAAGAGAAAACAATCTTGTTAGCATGCATCTATGCACCGTGCACCACAGCTGAGAGAAAACAATTTCTCAAGACCATTCCAACACTTACCCTCCCACCAGATACCATCCTGTTGGGCGACTTTAACTTCTGGGATAACCCTGACACGGTTGATGGCCTAACCCCAGGGGATACCCACCTGAGCACATCAAATTCCGCGCAATGAAGGCATCCCTTGGCCTACAGGATGCCCTCCCCCCAGATCACCACTCTTTACCCACATGACATGGCCCAACATATGCGAGAGAGCACTCATATCAATGAGCTGCATCGATCACATCCTCATTCTGCAATCCTACCAATTAAGCATATCCAAATTTTCAACAAAAAAATCAATTTTTCTGACTACTGACTTGTTTCAGTGCAGCTCTCGCTATCCTGAACCTGTGCAAAGGCGTTGCCCTGGAGGAAGCTACACCTGGAAAACATAAAATTGCCCAAAATATCCAACTGGATCAAACACAAGGCCACGAACCCAGAATTCACAGCCCCATTCACTTTGGATCCCATTAGAACTTGGGAAAATTTAAAACAGAACTAATCAACAAAACTTGAAATCTTGCATCACACAAGTACACCGCTGACACAGCCACAATCAGGCGCATCTTGGCGGAACTGGACCACCTCAAGCTAAACACCCTGATATCTTGTTATAGTCTCAACTGGGGATGCAGATGGGCGGAAATATCCGCCCGCCTAAACACCCTCATCTTCAAGCACCAACACAGAATCAAAGTATTGGACAAAGGTAAGTTCATAAAGGAAGGCGAAACATGATATACATATTTCTTCCACCAATTCCACTCCTGAAGCAACAAGCCCACATGCACACAGGTCCATAAGGCCGACGGCACTGTGGCAACTGACCTTGAGGAGTTCAAGGCGGAAGTACACCAAATTATACCACAATACACTGACCGACCCACAAAAATCACAGAATTTATAAATATCGCTGGAATACAAAGCACACCGCCAGACTACAATATACTAAATTAAATAACATGGGAGGAGCTTTGGGATATAATCCGCGGTGCAACACGTAAGAAATGCCCAAGGCCTGATGGGATACCCTACGAATTTTACAAAAAATATCTCAAGGAAATTGCCCCCCTCCTCTTGGCATCTATGAACCAGTGCTTGCTGGAAACACGCCTCCTACCTAGTGCCATGAATCATATGTCATAACCCTATATAAGAAAGGTGACAAAATTGGACCTGTCCAATTGCCATCCAATTGCACTCTCCAATACTGATACTTTAATTCTAACAAAAATTTTAGCAGCCAGATTAGGCGCAATAGCCTCTAACGTCCTGTCACCCAACCAGTTTGGGTTTATACCAGGGTGCTCAATCTGGAACAACATACACCCTGTTGCAAACATATGTCAGTTCAAAGCACTGGAGCCCTGGTCTTCTTAGACCTGGAAATGGCATATGACCGCGTTAGTTGGCCATACCTAAAGGAATGCC
Source organism: Massospora cicadina (assembly GCA_022478985.1). NCBI lineage: Eukaryota > Fungi > Entomophthoromycota > Entomophthoromycetes > Entomophthorales > Entomophthoraceae > Massospora > Massospora cicadina. The sequence goes on along the minus strand of JAKSZP010018798.1, from coordinate 71,288 downwards.
TACATGCTTTCAAACTCCCACCCAGACCCATAAACTGGGCGATGCTCCTCACAGAATCTGCAGCCATGGCTGTATGCGGCCCTAGCTTCCTAACTAACAGGATCACCCCACACAGAGGGATCAAACAAGGGGACCCCTCATCCCACTGCTGTATAATTTCAGCTTCGATTCACTCCTCTGCATAACTGACTCACGCCTCATGGGCATAACTGCACAAGGCCAGCCAACAGTCAAGATAATGGCCTTTGCGGATAACTGCATGGCAGGTATAGCTAACAACAATGATTCCCGACTGCTGAAACGCACCCTAGAGGAATGCTCCATGGTGAGCAACGCATCACTCAACAAAAGGAAAATAGAAATAATTCTCTTAGGCAAGTAAATAAAAACTGGACTACAACACCTGAACCTCACACCCCCATACAAAGAAAAACCCCACTCATCTTACCCTTTGCATCATCTCCCAGCACCATTCCTGTCCGCCACCTTGGGATATGGCTGGAAACAGGGGGATATGCTAATGAGACAATTGAGAACAATCTATTACAGCGGGTATCTAACCGCGTCGCCTCTCTCAAGGGAAGATCCCCAGGACTAACGGGGCGAGTAACAGTTGGTAACTCACTAATTCTACCAATACTATGGTACCCTGCCCACGCAATCGCCTTCTCACCCAACTTCATAACTTCAATCCGCGCGCTCATTCAGGGCTGGCTGTAGCCTGGATCCCATCCACCAATAAGGATGGAAACACTCTTTGTCTCACGCTCCAGTGGAGGCATGAACTAATGGATTTTGAAAACCACGCCAACCGCATCCTGGACACCTGAATAAAGGAAGTCCTTGCCCCAGACCTCCCACAGCAACACTGGTCCAAGGCAGCAAAGACTAACTTCGCGCAGGCGCTCAAAGTAGCCAACCCACATAGACCACCCAGACTACTATCATACCTTGATAAACGCCCTACTGCAATAAGCCCTCATTGAACCTCCCCTCACTTCAAATGCATCCTCTGAGCCATCCGCCGCAAGGTATAGACTGTAGAGAACACTGGCACTGTGCAGGGAAGGGGACGACCCAGCTCCCTCTTCAAAATTAAGAAACCCAGAAAACCACCCCCAGAGAGACATGTTTGCTACGACCCCAACCAATGCTAGAATCGAATATCTAGATGCGTTGGACATTCCCTATGACTAACCACACAGAAAGCAGTGTAGAGAATGACGAACCACCCACTCTTACAGCCGAGGGTAAGAGCCAACGCCTAGCGCTGTCTGAGAAGGACATATAGGACGGCGGACCACTCCAATTCCCTCCACGCAACCTGCGCAGTATGTGGAGGGGAGGGCTCCCTATACTACCGACTAGAAACATGCTTCCCAACCAAAGCCATATGGCAGGAAGTCGCGCGCCTGCTCAAGCTCCAAAACTAGCAGGAATTTTCTATTTTAAAGAGCCTCCTCGCGCTCCAGATCGGATTACCAATCTCATTTACCCTCCACTCCCTAATGATACCCACTGCAATGTGGACAATCCACACCATTGCCTTAGATGCGTTCAAGGGCATGGTCCCAACCACCCATGGGGTTATCAACAGGTTCCACGTCCACTTATTGGAGTACTTCAAAGCCTGGATCTATAAAATATGAGGACAAGGCAACAGGCGCTCATAGAATCGTGGTTCCCACTCTGATTCCTCCACATAGACCCTTTCCTTCACACCTGCTCCATGGCGGGGGAAACCCCCTCAGAGTAGTGCACCAACCCCCATACCTGGCAGTCCCGCTGGCAACAGGGGTAACCTGAGTACCCCAGGGTGCCTAATTTTACCTACCTTTGCTTCGCCCCTCCCTTTCTACACATACTCGGTTGTGCGTCCCCTGGTTGGCTTGCCTTGGTTAAAAAATTTGCTGTGAGAGGGGGAGGGACCTCAGAATGGCTCCCCTCAGATTCACCTGACAATTTAGTACATCTGATTGCCCAAACCCGTGTTATTTTCCCAAGTATTAATAGAAGTGTTACCCTAATTTGAGGGGTTCAGCCAGGAAGTGACCATGGTCTTTTGGCCAATTTTACTGTGATTTTTATCCAAAAGCTCTTCTTACAAAATCAGACTTGCAATTGTCTAACAAATGCAAAGTGCATTTTAAGTTTCTAATTCTGTATAGGATAATGGGCCTCAAATTTAAAGTAAAAGCATATAAGGATATCAACGCTCAAAGTAGCTTGTAGGAACTATATTATATTTAAAATATTAGGTTTTTATTCCTGTCCAGCCAATTATTTCTTCCCTCACTTTCTTATAACTTAAAATTTTTCCATACAGAAATCAGGAAACCTCATAGTACAAAAGTATTGCTGTAAGGCTATCTCACGGAAATAGTCCACCCTCAAAGGGGCCTACGCCAAGGGACCCCCTTAGCCCACTCTTATATAACTTCAGCCTTGACTCACTACTTCGAAACGTGAATGCCCGCCTCACTGGGGTCCATGCATCAGGCCAAGTCCCAGTCAAGATGATGGCGTTTGCAGATAATTGTGTGGTCGGGGTGTCTAATAATTAAGATGCACGCGCGCTTGAAGCTCTCATCCAGGAGTATTCCCGGGTAAGTAATGCTGCACTGAACGCTTCCAAAACCGAAATCATCCTCCTTGGTCAGTATCAAACCTGCTGGGCCCCAGCGGCCAGTGTCCAGCCCAGCCTATCTGCTCGCACACATGCTCGCCTTCCCTGCTCCCCCCGCACCGCCCCACTTGTACTCCCTTTTGTGCCACGCCCTACCATAGGGCTTGTCCGCCATCTGGGTGTGTGGGTGGAGGCAGGCGGGTATGCCTCAGCAGAAATGGAAAGTCATATTCTAGACAACGTGACGAAGCACATTGCCTCCCTCAGAGCCCACCCTACTTCCCTTACTCGCAGGATTGTTTTAGCCAACTCTATGCTCCTCTCCAAAGTCTGGTTTGGAGCCCATGTCATCGCCTTCTCCCCGGATTTTTTCAAATTTATGTATGCCCTTCTACAAGGGTGGCTCTGGTAAGGCCGCCCACCGCCAGTGCGGCTTGAGGTCTTGTTTGGCCCTCATCGTCATGGAGGCATGGGCCTGCTCGACTTTAAAGCCCATGCTGCCAAGATTCTGGGCATCTGGATTGCGGCCATCACCGCCCCTACACTCCCCTCCCAGCACTGGTCCCTCGCAGCCTGCTCCAACTTCTCCCCGTCCTAGGCTTAACAATCCATCAAACCCTCACTCCTTGATGAAATATCTGGATTCCCACCCATCAGCCACAGGTCCTCATGGTACTAAAACCCACTACAGATGAAGCCTCCTCTCCATGCATAGCGCTGAGTGGAGAATCTGTATTAGTGGACACACAGCCCAGAGAGGCCGCCCCTCTACTTGGTTCACACAGGAGGTACAAGGCTACCCATTAAAGATGGCTTGATCCCCACACGGCCCCATGTCCTATCCAGGGTGGACTATCTGGACATGATGGACATCCCTTATTCCCTTGAGACCCAGAAGACTATTTGGAAATACGCACACCACCCTCTGTTGCAGCCTCATGTCCGTTCCCATGTGTGACGCTGCCTGAGATGGGTGTATCATATGGCAGAGCGCTCTAACGCTTTACACTAATCCTGCATCGTGTGTGGCCAGAATGGAACGCTGTTTCACCGCCTGGAGAAGTGCCCTACCTCTGAAGCAATATGGCGCGAAGTTCAACGTCTGCTTAGCCAGGATCAGGCACATCCCTTAAGTCTGTCAAGGGATATGTTTGCTATATCCATGGTATCCCCTCTTCCGCCCTCTCTCCATGCTCTGGTGGCCACATTCGCCATGTGGACTATCCACACGATTGTCTTGGATGCCATTGCAGGCTCCACCCCCACCCTCCCAGAAGCTGTCCACAGATTCCGGTCCCATTTGGTGGACCACTTTCAAGCGTGGATGTTTGGGTACCTCCCACCGCGTCGCCATCAGCTGGTCTCCTCCTGGTTCCCAGTGTGGTTCATCAACTCGGACCCTTCCTCCACACGTGTTCAATTGTGGTTATGACCCCTTTACACGTTCCTTCCTCCTCCCCATAGTGGCGTTCCCGCTGGCAACAAGAGATAGCATCGCTTCTCTGGGGTGCCTTCCCTGTTACTAAGTTTCGTTTCTTCATGTTTACATTTGGAAGTGTCTGTCCCCTGGTTGGCCTTCCCCGCAATAAATCAAAATCAAAAGTATTGCTGCACAAATTATTTTTAATTAGAGCAAAAAACTGTTAGTTTAATCAGTTGAGCGTTGATAAAATTTTCAGCCAGATTATCAAGGGTAAAGTATATACATTTAATTTTTTAAGATTGACTTCAGGGTGAAAAATAGTGGGGTAATCTCAATGTATAGAATTGTTTTATTCTTTAGATGCTACTAAAAATTTCATAAATTCTTTTTCATGTAATATTTATATATTCATTTTTTATGGAATCTTCTTGGCCACTTCCCTCAATTGTATACTTACATATATATTCAATATAATGATTGAGCACAAATCTTCACATTTATTTAATCATTAAAATTAGGAGATTACATAGATTATTCTTCTTTTGCTCAAGCCCAATTTCGAGCAAATTTTGTAAAATTACAAAAGCAAAAAGAAATTCAGCTAGCGCGTCCCTGACCCATTGATGTCCACGGCCCCACCGCCTGCTGCTCCTGTGTGGGGCAGCGGCGAAACCTCACCCAGCGTTTTCCATTCAGGGGGAAAACGCGCTCAGATGGCTTCATCCATTCCTAACCAATCCTTAAGTCAGTTCATTCCACATAAGGATCTCGCCGTTCACCTCACACAATCCCAGGCAGTGCCCCATTGCCCTCTCATCCTGCCCCACTCTCACATGCATTTTGGCCTTCTGGTCAAATATGGGAAGTTGTTCCCATACACAGACAAGACAATAATCAAATTAGCACAGGCAGTGATGCAACCCACCAGCTTCATCGATTTTCACCCCTACAAGGGGTACTTTGACCTCAGTTTTGCAAGTGAATCTGATGCTGCCACTGCAGCAACTGTGCTCCTGGTTTTCCAGGAACCCCAATTCCCACAATGCGCACCTGGCTCCCCACTGACTCCAAGATGGTGGTTCAGATCGCTGGGTTGCCCACTCACCTTCCCCCAGCAGTGCTCCATCAGGAGCTGATGGCAGGTTTGGCAGCCTATGGCGCGGACCCCATCCTTCAATTTGTGGTCCCCAATAGAGCCACATGCATTGCTGGGCCTTGGGCTTTTGCCATGATTAGCCCTAAATTTACAAATATAGCTGACCATATTCCCCTCACACTCCTTTGTACCTTTTGCCCCTAACCACCCATTCTGGGCCCACGTCAAGGGCAGGCAGACCATATGTACGTCCTGCTTTAAGTTGGACCACTCAAAGCAGAGTTTCCCTTACCTCGCTGCCTCTACCACCTTTACTTTCTCAGCCACAAACTCCTCATCTGCTGGCTACCATGCAGCCCTCTCAGAATGGGGGCAATCTTACCCCCACCTCTTCTAAAGCCTTCTGCCACTGCTGTGTCTACAGCAACCAATCATACCCATCCTAAGTCTGGAGCCACCAATGCTCCCACCAATCAGGATTTAGCTTGGACAACAATTTGCTCCAGAGCCAGCCCAATCGCCAGCCTCAGCCAATCCCTATTGAGGAAAGGTTTTGTATGACTTGAACCCATAAGTCTCATTGAATGAAACTGAAAAATCAGGTAATGTAATTGAAGACTCCAAAGATGACATTAGAGATTTTTCCCTACATGATCCCCATTTAAGATCCCTCGGCACTTTTATGTCCCACACCCAAATGGCTATTTATGCACCCAACACCATTTCGCTGTGGAAGCTGCTTCCCAACCTAACTAAATTTTCCTCCACAATATAATATCCCAAACAGTGATGAAACTGTTCAAAGTTCTCCCTCTCCCATCCTTTCCCAGACCTTCCCCTAGAGAAAAATACCATTCTCCAGCTACATAAACATGCTGCAGATGCCATTCAGAAAGTGGTTGTTGCTTCACAATTCAAAACAAAAAAGCCAAGCTAATACTGCTTTAGTTTTCCAACTTCTTGCCATCCGCATACAAGATGAAAAGTTCTTGTCCACTTACCTGAGTGCCATTTATGACAATGATGGTTTCTACTACACTGATCCTCTGAGATCTCACCCCCCATATTGCTGATAAGCCCACGCCCTTGCTCTCTGCCTTGGCCCACACTTTGTGTAATGCGGATACAATGGATGAGCCCCCTGATCCCCCTTCCTCTTCCGCCATGGTGGGATAAGCTGTTCGCCACTGTACCACCTGTTTGATTGCTTATTATTTCATTTGTTTTTTGCTGCCCGTTTAGGGCAATTAGTTCATCTTTTGGTTTGGTTAGTTTTGACGCTTCCATTTTGGTAATGTCTGTCCCCTGGTTGGCGTACATCAAAAAAATTTTAAATTTTAGGTAATCACATGGTTATAAGTTGCCTCACACCGTTTGTCTGGCATTATTTCATTAGTCTTATAGTTATAACACCATCATCATATAAAATATTAAATATTTTAGACAATTACTATATTCTGTTAGATGTATTGGCATAACAGTTCTCTTGACTACGCCAAAGTCTGAAAATGGGCTCAAAGCTGGAAATTAATGAAGAGGTCAAAAAACGAAAAGATTTAGGGAATATAGACTACTTTATTGTGTTAAAAAGCATCAATATTTATAGGGCGCGTGGGGACATGGTGTCTCAGGGATCTTTGTAGCCCCATGAGATCTGGATCTCTAACTGCCTTCCAGATTGTCTGCCTAGATGGTGCCCTCATTGTACTGCGTCGTCCTTGTGACTTCAGCGTTGGAGGCAGCGCCTCTCATGACTAAGGAAACGGGGACAGGATTCCTGAAGGTGATGCCATTTATTATCATACATGTGATGCTTCCATATTAAATCTAGTTTTGATGCCTTCAGGATAAGGTTTTATTCACGCTAGTTTGAGAGCTGATCTGTCAAGGCTCAATTTGGGAGCATGTAACTTAGCTTGATCATCATCTTGAATCCTGACAACGCCCCACTCAAGATCCTATCAGAAGGGCTATAGGGCCAAAGGAACCAGCCATGCACTAAATTCACCACTGTCCCCTTATTGGCGTTAGTAATGGAGTACTAAGAGTTTTTTTATGAATGACCCTATAAGGTCCAGACAAAAACGTTTTGCTTATTCTTAACCTCTGGGTTGATGGTGATAGAAGAGAATGAGGTCACCTAATTGAAAAATGGGTAAGAAGGGTAAGCCAACGTCAGGTTTCTTGATAGTTTAAGTTAACTCTACTTGGGGCTTCCAATTTATTATTTACTTTGGGTAATCTCAACTAACCTTTACTATAATAATTTAGTGCACAATGCTTTGTTGGGCTAAAGGCTCGAGATTAATATTAATTTTAAATTATTTAACATCAGACAATCCAATTAACGTTGCTAAATCCCCCAACTGATTAACTGTGGTAAATCAATATCAACGGCTACATTATTAAATGCTCCATCTTGATAATCCCCATTTAAACTATTATTCTACCCTGGAAAAAACGAATCCCTTTTTTCTGCATTATCTAACCTTTTTTAGCACTAGTGGTGAATACGTTATATAACCCTTATCTCCAACTTTACCTTCTCCTATGAGTCCTTTATCTGTTATCTACTTCCGTTTATTCTCTAACAATTTCAGATAATATTTCCTAATCTGCTCCCAGTTCCAACAGGGCTTGTGCTGTTCATTCCTTATATCCCTTATTTTATCCCTTGCTTTAATAGCACTATTTAAGGTACAAATGATTTACTCAATATAATTACCTTTTACGTTCTACCTAATTTTAGACTCTTTTTAGTAAAAGATTCATTCTCTTGGGACCTCTGAACCAACCTAGGTAAGAACCCTTACTCTGTCTATCGTCCATTATAGCTAGCTTCAAAGGACCAGCCTTCAGACCTCATCAGTCCTAACAGCCAACATTAAATTGGGATGTCTCCTTTCCGGTGGTGATGATGCCTTGCATGGCTAGGGCTTAAAGCTGGATAATTTCATCAGCTATGGCCCTAATGGTCAAACCAGAGCTCTCTGGAGCAGAGGATTTTGAGCAGGGCTGAACGCTACTTGGGAGCTGGTGAGCACGTCCATATAGAGCTTCAAAGAGGTGGCATATATTGATAATGATAGCTTATTCTATAAGCAAGCAAGGCGCTGGGTAAATAATGATTCCAGAAAGCAGGGCCAGAGGTGGTCATATTCCATAGAATGTAGACAAGGGTTTTGTAAGCACATTCCACCGCCATGTTAGTGGATGGGTTATAAGGGGCAGCGAAACTTTGGTTAGTGCCAAAAAGCAATGTAAGTTCTTGTACTACATACAAGGTGAAATTTAACCCAATGTCAAAAGTAAAGTTTGTTGGCATCCATGATGGGTGAAAACGGATCAAATAAGGAAAAGAGATGTGGATTTCACAGTGGCATCAGGTAATGAAATCGCTTTGACCCATTTGGTTAGATGATCCATGGCTAGGAGGATATTTTTATGGACGCGCAGTCCTGTGGGAAGAGGGCCTATCACGTTGATGCTAATGATGATGAAGGGCACGTTAGGGTGACTATGGAGTGTTGATATTGAAGACTAGCCTGGTCTTGAAATCAGAAAGTTATACAGGCCTTCAGATTCTCTTAGATGGTCTCCACCATGAAGTCCCAGTAACATCATGACTTAAACCGTTCGTGAGCCTTTCTAACCGCCCCATGCCCCATAGCAGTATGGCCTTCTAGGATAAGGTCAGTTCAAAAAGAAGGGCAGACCTAAGGGAGCCATTTCTTATTGACCCTCTTGTAAAGCAGCCCATACTTGATTTTAGTGTCTCCATTCATCTTTTGGAGCTCAGCGTAAATCTCTGGAGTTTCAACATATAAAGTTCATGCCAATCAATCAGATCAAACAATAAGTCTTCCTTAGGGTCAAAACAGCTAGCACCGGCATCCTAGAGAGACGGTCAGTATTTTTGGTGGATCAGGCCCCTGAAATATCAATGGTTAATCATAGCTTTGCAGTCTTAAGGCCCATATGGCTAAACGGCCATCTGGGTCTTTCATCTGCTGGAGCCATTGGAGTGAGGAATGATTATTGACGGTGGTAAAGTGAATGCCTTAGAGATAGGTCAAAATGTTTGATTGATATCAAGAAAGCCAGGCGTTCCCACTCAATAATGCTATAGTTCCGTTTGACATTACTCAAAGTTAGTCTAAAATAGGCCACTGGATAATTGACCTGATTTTCGTCATGCTGGGCTAGGATGGCCCTGACAGCAACATTGCTTGCATCCTTGAATAACAAGAAGGGTTTTTAAAACATGAGTTGACTAAAATATGTTTAGTACAAAGAGCGACCTTCAACACATTAAAGACCTGTTATTATTCTGGCCGCTACTCAAAAGGCACGTTATTCTTCAGGAGGTAAAAGAGAGGCTCTGTCAGTTTTACAAGCTAAGGGATAAAATGACAAGAATAAACACATGCTAGGCTCTAAATATCCCTTAGACTCTGGGGGAGCAACATTTTCTCTATGATAATAACTTTGTCTGGTATGGGTTGGATGCCATTCTTTTGAGACCTTGTGTCCCAGGAACCCCATTTCTGAATGGAAGATGAAGCACTATAAGGGTTTGAGCTTGATTTGGGCCTTCTGGAGAAAATAAAACTTCCCAAAGATGTTCTACATGTCCAATAAAAGTCATGTGAAGACAGTGATATCATCAAGGTAGACAAGGACACAATAAAGCTTCAAGTCCCTGAGGATCCCATACGTGGTGCGTTAGAAAGTGGCCAGTGCGTTACAGAGGCCCTGAGGCATCCTTGTGGGATCAAAAAGCCCTTTATTGGCTATGAGAATGCACTTGGCTCAACCTTTGGGGCGAGCTCCCCTTTCCAATATTCACTTACAAGGTCTATTATGGAAAAGTACTTCAATCCAGCGAGCTGTTGAAGAGATTCATCAATACAGGTCAGAGAGTAGCTGTCCTTCTTGGTGATAAGTTGAGCTGCTGATAGTCTATCACCACCCAATGGCTGCCATCCTTCTTCCAAACCAACAGGAGGGGAGAGTCCATTAGTTGCGATAAGGCACCAAGAATATGGATTCTAGCAGTTTCTTGAGCTCCACTACCACCTGGGCTTCTTTGAACTTACTCTTTTGGTAAGGTTGGGACCAGAAAAGGGAATCGTCCCCAGTCTCCACATGATGTAGGATTCCGTTCATTCTCCTGAGGCCATAAATCGAGGCCAAAAATAGGTCTGAAATCTCCTCCAACAGTTTTTCAAACTTTGCGCTGTTAGTCTTCAGTTAGATCCTTTTTAATAATAGTGTCAACCAGGCCCACTGAAGGGGGCGTCTCCAACCCAAAGTCCCTTAGGTTCCCAAAACTTTGGACATCAGTGAAAGCCTCCATAGGTAGGAGGCAGACATAGGCGGCGAAACTGTTTGGGTCTATTACCCTTGGTTCGTCAGTTAGGTTAGCCAAAAACGCTAATTAGATCTGGCATAAACTGGATCTAGAATTGCCAGGCAGGTTAGCACTTTCTTTAGGGATGATTGTCTAAGTCTCGGATTTTTCAGCAGGTATCCTGAGGGGATGTTAACATGGATCAGTGTCAGCAGTGGCTTAGACTTTGGAGGTATAGTGATCTTCTTAGGTAAGTATATCGGCATGATTTTTATCCATCAATATCAGGAAAGGCAATTGGAGACAAGAGCCCCTCACATAAATTTCAGCTGATCAATTCATCCCTCACTTTCCAGTAGGCATGCTCAGACCTTCAACTCCATCTTAGTTTCATGGGAAGTTTCAAAGATCAGGGGACCCAATGACCTTTTAGGAATAGGAATCCGTCATCATAATGGATACTGCTGAGTAGTCGCTAAAGAACTGAGTTCCAAGAAGTAGGTCATAGCTAGGATTATCCAGCGTGATGGCGGGGGTATTTACAGGAAGCTTCCTGAATCAAATAAGTAGGGAAGAATAAGCCTCTATAGATTGGGTACATTATAGGCCAGCTGTGCCTCCCTCCATATAGTGTGGCATGTCTAGAGCGATCTTGATGCACTTCATCAAATTGGGCGATATAAATTTCATGAGAAAACCACTGTTGACTATGTAGAGGACCGGAATCTTATGAAATTGAACTGCAACATGGGTAACCAGACTTGAACTGAGGAGGTAGCGTGAGAAACATGGGAGATTCACTGTAAGAAGGGTAAGCAGTATCAATTTCTTTAATATCTACTGGTACCAAAAACTACTTATTCAGGTACAATAGCTCCAGGATTCATATGAGGCTATGGAGGATTCTTGAAGCGTGGTAGGGATTTCAGCATGGATAGCCTCATGCTTCATGATGAAAGCCCTTTTCATGCCTCCTCAGCAAGTCGTTTTTAGTAGGTCTTGGAGATGTGTCTCAAACCATTGCAATATGTGCATTGAGGTCGAAACCTCTTCTGATTCTAAACCATATGGACTTGAGGATGGTTGAAGGGACCCAAAGAGGTAGCCTTAGAGTGCAGGTTTGATGCAAAGATCTCATTAAACGCTTCCTCGATTTCCTGTATGCAGTAAATAATTTTTTGTTCAATCATATGCATTTGAACCTAGGGTAGGATTCCAATGTGGAGATGACAGCGGTGATGGCATCATCCAAGGTGATTTGATTAGTAGTAACCAAAGGTTGCTCTTGGGCATAGAAATGGCTGGCAAAATCCATGGGGCTTTCCCTTTTATTAAGGCGGATACCCATGAAGTTTGTTTTTGGTTAGGCTAGGGTTTAAATGCAGCTGAATTCTTAAATCAAGGCCATAAGGACCTGTTCCCAGGTGTTGCACCACTTCAAATGGTAGTCATACTTTCCTGGGCAGAGCTGTTGAGGCAGGATTGGATATGTTTCACTTTCATCCAGTTAGTGGTCTCCTTTATGGAACTCTCATATGCATACAGGAAGGAGGAGATGCTTTCCTGGCCAGGGGTGAACCTTTCTCTAAAACTAAGTTTAAAGTTAATTATAAGAGGAGTTGATATGGTGCTAACGCCAGGGATGGGTGCAGCCTCAGAGATCTCAGTCGCCGCATAATTGGAGGGAACTGCTGTCAAACCGTCATCTTAAGCCCTTGAGGTCCTCTTTATATCGTCCCAGTTTCTGTTGAGGGAGGACATAGAAACCTTGTGCGCAACATGCTCTTTTATAGATTTAATGTCAGCGCCCTGAAGGATAAGCTGACTCTTGAGGGAGGTCAAACATGTCCCAAACTCTCAACAAATTTGTTTGAGATGAGAGATGTGGCTATTGGTAAGCTTGGTGAAGGCGCTAAAGCTGTCCATTTTGTCTAACAGTGCCTCAGAGGAGACCCTAAGGTTGAGGGGGACTCTGTCTACTCAGAGTTTGCAACCCTGAGCTGCACTCAAATCTGTTCACATAAGGCGGCCAGAGCTGCTAACACATCCTTTATCAAGGGTCGTCAGGGTCTCTGGGGTAGGACTTGCAGGGCCTGAGGGCTCTTAAGGTCCACAAGGACCTTTAGGTCCTTTAAGTCTCACACCCTTTGGGACAGTCAGGCCCCCTAAGCCCTTCATGTCCTTCACTCCCAGAGGTGTAGTCACAAGCGGAAAGATTCCAATAGTGTTGCTACAGGGTCTATACCATATCTTTAACTTTGGTTGAGGCGCTGGTTTCAAGCAGCCTCGAGGAGTTGGATATTCTGATGAATATGATAGTTGAGATAGCCAGAGATCCTGCTATGCAACACCGCAATTTATACTTGGTCTTTATTGATTATTTGTCAGTTATTGATAATGGCCTTGCATTATGTCATGGACAAAGGAGTAGGCTGCGTTTTAAAAATCAATTACATGGGAATGTAAGGTTTATGGTGAGCATATGTTGTTGGGAGACCTCATGATGGTGCAACCCAACTAACTGAAGGATATGATAGATGGCTGGGTGAACAAAAGGTTTGAAGGTATCTTTCAGCTCCCAGGGTGAGCTATCCTGTGGTAGCTTGGTCAAAGCTTAAAGTTCCCATATGGTAGAAGGCATGGAAATATTTGGGAGTGGCTAGAGTGGGCACCTATAGAGTAAATGCCATTTTTTAACAGTTGGAAAATGTCATTAAGGTTCCCATACTGAAGTTAATACTGATTTCCATCAACTGAGGGAAGGAGAACTGTAACGTAGCCCAAAGCTCTAGACTCTCAGGCTGCATGGGCGGCACTTAATACTGCAAGGTACTAACCTGTCGAGCAACGCTTCTCAACAAATCAGCAGATTAATCTTAGTGACTGCTAGTATTCTCCATTATTCAGGATAGAATTTTTCTCTTAGGGCAGCTTAGAGCCCCTGTATTGAGCGCCACTTTTTTCAGCGTAACAGTTCTCTTGACAGTCTCCAAAGTCCAAAAATGTGCTCAAAGCTGAAAATTTATGGAGAGGTCAAAAAACGAAAAGATTTAGGGAATATAGACTACTTTATTGTGTTAGAAAGCATCGATATTTATAGGGCGCATGGGGACATGGTGCCTCAGGTATCTTTGTGGGCTCATAAGATCTGGATCTTTAACTGCCTTCCAGATTGTCTGCCTGGATAACGCCCTCATTGTATTGCGTTGTCCTTGTGACTTCAGCGTTGGAGGCAGCGCCTCTCATGATTAAGGAAGCGAGGACAGGATTTCTGAAGGTGATACCATTTATTATCATACATGTGATGCTTCCATATTGAATCTAGTTTTGGTGCTTTCAGAATAAGGTTCAGTTTGTGCTGGTTTAAGAGTCAATTTGTTGAGGCTCAATTTGGGAGTAGGGTTTTTGACTTGATTGTCATCTCAAATCATGACAAGGTGCCATTAGAGTAATAGTGATTACTTCTTACTCAAACTGCATTCTTTGTATATGGTAAGTTTTGTTTAAGCAGACACTGGGTACTTAAGTAAACGAAAAAGATATTGTTTATAAGAGAATTTTCAGGATTTAAGATGATGAGCGAGTAATGATTCTAAACTAAATCAAGCCTCAATAAGTTGACCCTCAAACACTCACAATAAACCCATCCTTGAAGACACTATAAGAGCTTTGATCAGGAAGCATAATGTGCACAAGAACTAATGGAGATGATTTCTAAAATTGCACCTCAGCTTATGGAACTTCAAAAAAATGAATCCCACCATTGCAGTCATTAGTATGATTCAGAACATTGAAGATGTCAACCAGGCTATTAATCCAGAAGGATATGGAAGACCCTGATTGTATAGGACCATGTATGTCATCTTGGCATTGTGTCCCCAATCACCCTATAAATATCAAGACCTTTTTAACTATAAAGTAGTATTTCACCCATCTTTTCGTCATCATTGACCTCTCCGCTATTTTACAGCTTTAAGCCCATTTTTGAACTTCACCTACAGTTAATAAAATTTTAATACTGAGAAGGATATTACTCAGAAAATGTAATTTAGCACTCCTAACTTTCTTATACTAAAATATATATACCTCTTCAGCAAAGTATATTATTATTATAAGCCAAACATACTTCTACAATAAATTTGTATACATAGAACATTTTACTTTTCCAAATATTATAATATTAAATTAGAGTTCCAAATCTTGAGATTAATCAGATATTGTATAGTGTCATAATAATTATGCATTTTTTACTCAGGCAATAGTATACTTATGTTATCTTCTTTTTCTTTATAACAGCACTTAAAAGTGATTAAATCATACCAAGAAAGTAGAGAACATACTTCATAAAATAACTAAATTGGCTTATATAAGTATCAGGGCCCGCCAATATAGAAACATAGATCTACTATTTGCCATACCTAATTAACTTCGCCATTCTGTTTTCTATTAATATCCTTAAATAAATATAATTTCTAGCCATAGTCATGTTTTATTGATTAGCTAAATATATAATTTTAAGTTTATATCCTGACATATGATTAACCTGTTGGACATTCACCTTCTCAACTTAGTAGAAAGAACGTTGGAGGTACAAGTGCTCCTAAATCTGCTACCATCATTGGCCCATCTCCTGCCCAATCTTTGAATAATATTGTGATTATCAACAATATGAGTACCAATGGCGAAAAGACCTTGGCGGATTCTCAGTGGAATCCTAATTATTAGAAAAATACGAATTAACCAAAATTGGCATAATAAGGTAAGAACTCGATAATAGGAATTCTCTGACTTCTCAGCCAAATTTGAGGTGTTTGTTACCACATGAATCTGACCACCTCCAAGGTGAGAAGATTTTACTCGATGATGATAGGGTAAAAATTAACAAATCATTACCACACAAGTCTGACCACTGCCGAGGTGAGAAGATTTTACTCACTGGTGATTGGATACAATTCATCAAATTATTACCACATGGGTCAGTTTTGCCTCAAAAACTTTATCTTCGATCTGATAGGCTGAAAACCTATATTCCCTAATTTGGATGACTCAGCTTTATATACTTTGGCCCCAAAAACACATGGTCAAAAAATTCAAACTAGTTTTAATAGGAAATACTAGTATTGAGGAAAGGACCCTTCTTGGTTTGGCCCTGCTTTAACAATAAAAGACATAAAAAACTTTAACAAAGCGTTATTTATTACTTTTATTTATGTAGTAAATTTCTCACTTTAACAAAGAATTTGTGGCATCCGTCGGTGGATCCCACAAACTGGTGCTCACTATGGGGGTCATTACCCTGAATACTTTAATAAAGTTTAAAGCAATGGAGGCTGCAAACGTGAGCAGCTCTTCTGAAATACAATTAGTTGCTCTTGAGAAGCAACTAGCCAGCTCTTTCTACCATCTCAAAGGCAAGAGCAACGGCCATTCAAATTACCTATTAAGGACAGATACACCTCGGGTGAAGGGAGTATTGCTTCCTTTTTGTACGTTTATGAAGCTGCAATGGATGGCGCCACTGATAAACATAAAGTTCAGTACATTATTCCCTGTCTAAGCTGCAAAGCCCAAGAGTTGATCATTCCTCACTTGGATCCTCAGCACCTCTGGTCAGATGTTAAGAAGGCCCTCTTGGCTGAATTCAGATCCAAGCAGAGCTTATACAGGGAGAAACAGGCTTTCATGCGCCTTACCATGTATGGGGGTGAAACCCTCATTAGTTTTGCTGAGCGTTTCTATCTCACTGCTCAAAGGCTGGATACATCTAACCTGCTTACCCTGGATGATGCTATTGCTGCCACATTAACAGAGTTAGCTATACAACCCTCTCTCACCAGGCATATCATATCAGTGAAATGCCACTTTACAACCTTCTGTGATGTAAAAGAGGCTTTGTTAGACGTTGCCCATATTCCTTTAGGTGAGCTGTGGCCCATTGAACCGTTGGAATTGAGGCCACCTGTGCCTATTCTCCCCGCAAAACCTGTTTCTTTGGTGCAACTTAAAGCGTAGATCCCTACTGTGGTTTCCCCTTCAGCTAAACCAACAAGTGCGCATTAAGGGTATAACCTCCAGAACTATTGGGGTTGTGAAAATGTTAGTTAAAGCGAAGCTAATTCCCTAACCTCTCGTGGCTGTCTCTCCTACTTCAATTGCAGCCTTTCCCATGATTGAGAATACCTCTGAGGCCAACTCTGAGGGGGGTTACGATGATGTCAGGTACTACTTATTGGGAGCTCCCGCGGAAGTGGAGGTCCCCTGATCATCTAAATGCTGAAGGAGTAGATAAAACCACCATATCTGAGGATACCTACCTCCACCAAGTTATAGGTTGTATGGCAATTATTGACTCATCCAGTGATGTTGATCAGCTCCTATCGAGCTTAATTCGCCCTTTACAGCAAGGGCATACCATGCAATCTATTCTGGAAACTCACCCTGAGACTGCACGCAAATTAACCTCCACTTTTTTCATATCAAGGAGGTCTTAGCGCTATCAGCCAACTTTGGAAGCACATTTACCAATGTTGAAGTAGTTGTTCACAAAGTCCAGGTGATGGAAATTTTGGATACAGGTTCTCCAGTGAATGTAATTTCATCTCAGCTGATGAAAAAGATTAAATTAATGCCTGACTTGGATTGTATCAAGGAGTTTGGAACTGCGGGCCCAAACAACACTCGCGCTCTTGGCGCTTACTCCTCTCTTCCCATACATATTGGGAAGCTTATCCTATTGGCCCCCACTGTGGCTTTAGATAATAACTCCTATGATATACTCATAGGTATTTAGTTTATGATCGAATATGAAGGCATCATTAACATGAAGCAAGGGTTCCTATCATTAATGAACTACAAAGTTCCATTAATCTTATCCAACAAAGAACCCATCAAGAATGACTACACCTGCTTGGTTGAATACCCTTTTTCCACTTTGTCTATACATAATGTCACTTCTGGGTGCAACACTAAGAAATTGCCTGATTCAGTGTAGGCTAGCGATGGTATTCCATTCTATGTGCCAGATGAGGTGGTGATTAAGCCAGGTGAACAACGAGTGGTTGACACGAAAATCACACTCCAAAACCCACGCCACTGCTTATTACACCTCTTAAGCATTGATGGAGTTAGCCCTTTTGAGCCTCAGGTAGTGCCTGGCGTTTTAGACCCAGCCTATCAGAGGCCTATTACTCAACTGTTAGGAAACCTCATAAAAAAGGACATAATTGTAAAAAAACATCAGGAGGTGGGCCGAGGGTTTTTACTCCCTGTGGAGGAAGTTGAACAAATCCACTCCATTGGCTCAATGGCAGATTTAGGCCTTCCCGCAGATAACCTGGTATGTACCTTACCGAATGTCCATATCTTGGATGAGCTGACTTCAGATGAGTTAAAGAAAGTGCATACTCTCCTAGATGAGTATAGTGTTATATTTTCGAAGTCAGACAATGATTATGGCCACATGAAGGGCTGGTGCCACTCCATTGATGTGGGTGATGCCCATCCCATTAGGTCAAAACCCTACTGTAAGTCCAAGGTGGAAGAACAGCAAATGAGGACAGAACTCACGCAGTTACTCAATGAAGGGTTGTTAGTTCCTCCACAAAGCCCTTAGTCCTCCCCCTTTTGCTAATTAAGAAGAAAAATTGAGGTCATCAGATAGTCATGGATTATCACAGGTTAAACAATCTTACAAAAGAGGATAGTTATCCTATCCCACGCATTGATGATGCCCTAGCGCAGCTCTTGGGGTCCCAGTATTTTTCAGCCATGGACTTGGCTAGTGGATACTGGCAAATGGATATATCTCCTCAAGATCAAGAGAAATGCGCGTTGATATGCAGTGAAGGTTTTTCAACCCATGTGATTACCTCAAGGGTTGTGCAATGCACCTGCCTCTTTCCAGCGTGTGATGGATCACATTTTGAGGATCTTAAGTTAACCTGCGTCATTGTCTATCTTGATGACATTACCATAATTTCAAAGTCCTTTAATGAAAACCTTGATCATTTGAAGGAAGTTTTCCAACGCTTACCACGCTCAACTATCAAATTAAAACCATCAAAGTGTACTTTTCTCCAAAAGAAATTAAACTTCCTCAGACATACCATTTCTCGAGAGGGTATCCAATCCATACAAGATAAGGTTGAAGCAATTGCCAGAATGCCACCCCCCAAAAAATCTACAGGATATACAGGTATTTTTAGGGATGATGGGGTATTATCATCAGTTCATCCCTAAGTATGCAAACTCAGCGAGCCCCTTGTTCGTTTATTAAAAAGGAATATCTCTTTTCAATGGGGCACTGAACAGAAGGCTGCCTATGAAACAATGAAGCTGCTGCTACAGAAATGGCCTATCCTAAGGCATATCAATTATGAAAAACTGTTTATCCTGTTTACAGACACTTCAGACTACGCCATCGGGCTATACCATCACAATTAGATGAAAAAGGGGTAGATCATCCTGTCTCATATTTTAGTAAGATGCTATCAAAATTGGAACACAACTATCTTGTTACCAAGAAGGAGTGACTTGCCGTTCTATTAGCCATGAAGTATTACCGCTCATTCTTGTATGGGACCTCTTTCACTGTGATTATGGACCACGCATCTCTAAAATGGTTGAAAAACATGAAGGACCCTACGGGGCAGTTAGCGCGCTGGGCTCTAAAGCTCCAGCATTAAGATATGAAGATTGAAAACCGCGTTGGAACCTGCCACATGAATGTTGATGGGTTAACTTGGCTGCCCATCCTCCACCTAGACAACAGTGAAGCGGAGTGGCTGTATGATCTTCCAATGACCCCAAACAACTGGGAAGATGAAGATGAGCCTGTACAGTGGACGTTGGCCTGGCACTCCCATAACACTAAAGTAGAAAGTGGGAAGTTGTACAAATTAAGTGGGGGCGAAGTGGTTGCCTTACCTATGACCCTTGGAGCGTGTACCTGTTATCTTGGAAGCTCATTTGACCTTAGGCCATGGAGGAGTAAAGAAAATCTATGAGTGGATTAAGGATCTGTACTTTTGAGAGGGAACCATGGAAGCCATCATCAAAGTCTTGGATGCTTTCCTTACATGTAAGAAGAAGTCTCGGCTCATTACTAGATATCAATATCAGCCAACTACCCCACAACAGCCGTTCCATACCATAAGCTTAGATGTAGTAGGGCTGCTTTCTCAAACAACAGGTGGAAACAGATATATTTTGGTAGGCATTGACCACTTCACAAAGTGGGTTGAAGCTGTGGCACTGATGGCTCAAACTGCTAAGGCCACTGCCACATTTCTCCATCAAAATATTTTCACTCGACATGGGTGCCCTCAAGTATTACTCTGCAACAACAGGAAAAATTTTACCTCCAGAGTAGTTAAAATCCTAGCTACTTCCATGGGAGCCCAGCAACTGTTCTCAGCTCCATATAACCCATCAACCAATGGTACAGTGGAGCGAGAAAATGGTACTCTGGTTTCTATATTACAGAAAATGGCTTCATCTGATCCCCTTCATTAGGATATTTATCTCTCAAGCGCTCTTATGGCATATCAAATTAGTTATCATCAGATTTTGAAAATGTCCCCTTTCCAAGTTTAGTATGGCAGGGAACTGGGCTTACCTGCTCTTCTAGCTAAGGATGTCTTCACTAGAGGAGAGGAACCTGAGAAAGCTATGCAAAGGTTAGCTAACTGCATTTACAACTTCAAGCAGAGGCTATGACCAACCTAGCTAAAATGGTAGCTAAAGAAGGCCAAGCTGCCAATGAGCTCTGAGCTTCTCTACCTTCTTTCTAAGTGTCAGATAAGGTTTTATTATCACCACAATCGCATAACTCCTCAAAGTGGCAAACTTGGATCAATCTGGGAGGGGCCATTTACCATCACTTATAAGAGAGGAAATGATTATTCTATAAAGTCTTTGGCTACTGGAATTATTATAAACTGGGTACATGGCCACTTCCTATGACCATACACCCCTCCCAACATTCTTGAGGGGGGCAATGTTGGACATTCACCTTCTTGACTTAGGAGAAAAAATGTTGGAGGTATGAGTGCTCCTGAATCTGCTACCATGATTGGCCCATCTTCTGCCCAAACTTCAAATAATATTTTGGTTATCAATGATATAAGTATCAATGGCAAAAACACCTTGGCAGATTCTCGGTGGAATCCTAACTATCAGAAAAATATGGATTATAATTAAAATCGGCATAATAAGGTAAGAACTGATAATAGGAATTCTCCAACTTCTCAGCTGAATTTAAGGTGTTTGTTACCACACGAATCTGACCACCTCCAAGGTGAGAAGATTTTACTCGATGATGATAGGGTAATAATTAACAAATCATTACCACAAAAGTCTGACCACCACCAAGTTGAGAAGATTTTGCTTGCTGGTGATTGGATACAATTCATCAATTGTTACCACATGGGTCAGCTTTGCCTAAAAAATTTTACCTTCAATCTGATAGGCCAAAAACCTATATTCCCTGATTTGGATGACTCAGCTTTATATACTTTAGCCTCAAAAACCCATGGTCTCAAAATTCAAACTAGATTAAATAGGAAATACTAGTATTGAGGAAAGGACCCTCTTGGTTTGGCCCTGCTTTAACAATAAAAAACATAAAAAACTTTAACAAAGCGTTATTTATTACTTTTATTTATAATGTAGATTTCTCACTTTAACAAAGAATTTGTGGCATCTGTCAGTAGGGTCCCACATTACCTAAATGTTTCTAAAGATAGTAGAATTAAGCTTTATGAATATCTCTTTTTTAGTGTATTACATTATAAATAAAAAATGACTAAGAGAATGTTTTTTTGAAAGTATACTAATTTTATTACACTCTGAGGAAAGTCAATATCTTAAACACACTCACTATATTGTAATTCTATAAGTTAAATTCATCAAGTAGGACAATTTTTTAACATGCTGAAGTGTATTACTATAACTATGAAGTACAATATCTTTTTTCTACTAAATTGCTTTTGATAATTATTGCTACCTCACATTTTTATTGGTGCAGTAGTCAGACTTTATAAGCATCATTAGGTTTCAAGTTACATTAATTTTAGTTTTGAGCTCTCTTTAATTGAAAGACCTTATCTAAAGTGAAATCAGAGTCTTTTGTATAGTAATTAACTTGTGTATCGCTTTTTGTAGGTAAATATACAATTCCTGAAACGCTTTAAGAAAACCAGCTCATATTATATGTGCTTTTCTTTTACCATCACCCACAAAATACGTCTGCAAAAGATTTCTTTTTTGTAATGCGGATAGTAAACTTACTAAAAAATTGTCCCTGAATTTTAAAGAATTTAAAAGCCATCTGTTAACCTGTTTAGGTACAAGTGCGATTATTGTAAAGCAGAATTGTACTCTATAATTTTACTCATAAAGAATATATGCTATCTTGAAGTATTAGTAAAAGGCTAAATTAGTTGCTCTTGTGTAAGTTTAAACGTGGAATTTACACCTGCAAGAAATTAAACACATACCAGAAACTCATATTACACTTAATAGTATTATTTATTTTACTCAAATCATAGTATTTAATGCCACAGTGCTATATGCTTCATAGATTATATTAAGAATGACATACACTAAATAAGCTACATCTTCCAATATGTAAATTGATCTCTCTATCCACATATTAGTTTTTTTGCACATAATGAGACATTCTTATCCTATGTAACTCAGGGTGATCTTGTTTTTATTTAGATACAGCTATACAGTTCACTTCAATTTTATCTTTTTCTGGTACCTAGCTACCAATGTTATATGGTCTAAATATTAATTTACTTAGCTACTGTAGCATTTTGCATTTCAGAATTTTTTTAATGACATCTACCTACATTTACTATATATACTTAAAATTCTTTATAGACTTAACTCCTGCAGAATTATACACTATAGAATTTCTTTTTAAAATATTATTTGCTACATGCTAAGTTGTTTTCCATATTTTATATCAGTACATTTGATAGATAGCTTGCTAAAAGACTTTTTTGTGGCTAGAAGAGATAAAGACTGTAATTTTAGAGATATAATAATATTGTGGATGAGATAATATAGTGAGTACTTATTCATTTTCATATTGTAAATAAGTATAAACACCAAATAGAAAGATCTAAGTATAAAGCAGAGTTTTTAAATATTCATCTTAATACCAAAAAAATAAAATTAGAGATACAAGGTTTAAAATTAATTAATGAACTAGATAGGTGCTCAGCTACTATCATTTTATGAAATACTAGTGGACTGAGGCTTATAAGAGAATCTTCCAGTAAAACAATTATATTTATTACCTTTATAGTCAAAACATATGATAGTAATCTCTATTATTATATTAAAATGACTTAAATTTAGCATTTATATGACATTAGCTACTAGTTGAGCGCCATACACTATAGAATAGAGTTCAAAACAGTTTTTATCTTCTAATATTATAATATTCCTATGAGGTACCATATTCCCAATAAACGTTTTATATTTTAAACACCCATGTCAACATAAATTTAGTGAAATGAATATTTATATCTTAAGTTGAACGACCTTAGACAGAAATACTGACCTATTTTTGAGGGTATTGAAAGGAAGGTAAAGAAGGGTAAACCCTGGAAACCCTCCATGCTTGGAATTTTAATAAGTCAAGAATTTCATAGACTATATTGCTATATGCTCTCAGTATGAGGACATTGGCGCACAACTCAAACAAATCATTACTTCTCTAATCAGATTACTAAATTGTGGTTAAACTAAGGCGTCAATAAGCCAGGGCTTATGCTCTACTATTGTGGCATACTTACCTGAGATAATATAGTTTATACAAAATCTAAAGGTAACAAGTATATATGTAAAATTTTGTTTCATAAATATAAAGATCTTATTAAACTAGTACAAGATAAACTATATTTTCCAATAATACAGAAATGCATAGAACTAATGCAAACTAAGAAGACTACAGAAATAATTTAATCTATAGCTATTTTGAAGGTATTACTATAATAAATGAAATAATTGCAAAGAACAACTAACATATAATATACAATTGGGAGAGTGTAAATCGCTTTTACTAAGGCTGAATATTATATAATCTGCTTATAATGGTCATGACCTCAATGCTTCAGCAAGATTTATAATTGAGCCAACACTATTGTAATAGAACATTTTGATATTCTGAAAAACTTACTTTATATATTAAATTCTGACCAGAGTCACAAGTTGCTGAGGCGTTGAGGGATTTTCTGGGATCACCATACCTAAACTATAAATAGTTTTTATAGATCTTTCTAGGTATATATCAGTATAAGTTTGCTCTAATATTTTATTCAAATTTTTCATTTTCTCCTTCTGTTAGGAGAGCGTCTATACCTCTCTGATATCTGAGGATTCATTGGGAAATGGAGCACAAAGTTATTAGGACATCAAGACCTAAAGCAATGGGGAGGAGGATGCCTTAGTGAATGCTTCCAACATGATGCTACAAATAGACCGTACTAGAAGCACAAAAAATTAAGTGTGGCAACAAGTTAACCAATGGAAAGGATTCCAAGGGTAGTGCTTATGAAAAATTTGGTATTTTGATAAAATAGGACTTTGGAGAGCATTGATGGCAAGGAACTTGGAATTGATGATGAGGGTAATGGTTTCTGGATATAAGTATGTAACAAAATTTCCTAATTTATTTGTTATCTTTTGCAAAATCTGAAGTCAAAATTGACCAAAAGTACATGTAAATACTTTAAAAATAGCATATTAACAAATAATTTAAAAAAATGCAAATAAAAAGGAAGTTGGTCAATGATAAAGGTGCTTAAAAGATTAACTGGTTTTGGGACATTTAACTTTTGGTGGCGTAAGTGATATTGAAGATAAGGCTAATTAGTCTTTTTTAGCATTAGTGGTGGCCAACCCAAAAGGGGAGCCGTTACGCATCTTTATTTACAAATGGGCTAAACAAAGAGATTATTAGAAGTAATCAAAAACCTAATATGGCATCTCAGCTACCACCTAGGAAGCCATACCAGAAGGCAAGGAAGCTTTATGAAAACTTTTGTCCGGCGCCTGCTTTAGCTGGCAGACCATGGCAGACAGCATCAGGGTGGAAGCATCAGCGACATGTGGCATAAGGAGTTATAGTTGTGGGTTTTCTTTGTTTATGAGGCCAGCAAATTCTATCACCTCAACATATTGAGCAAGCGGATGCTCATCAAAAGTGATGAGAGCTGACACACAAGTGAAAGACTTGATGCACTAGTGGGTTTCAGGATAATTGGGGTTAGAAAAGAACTTTTTTCAACATCAATTCAAGTGTGACTCACACCAAAAATGAACTCCTCAATTTCATATTTTGCATCTTCCTCAAAATCATGGGAATTTATTGATGGGAATACTTTCAACAAGGGGCTCCATTGCCCCATGAAGTTTCTGGAGAAATAGGGTGTTGGCAGGGGCAGCTGCAGCCTCAACTGCCATTTTATTAATATTTTTGTAAATTGGAAAACTGTTTTGAGAGTGAAAACATAGGGCCGTTATTATGTAGGATCAACAAAAATTGCTCAAAAGCAAAACTGGCTTGACATGGTAAGGTTATTCATCCTCATCAATCCATTCAAGAGCTGTAAATGGATCGGATCAGCCAGCATTTGGCCAGCCACCAGAATTGGGGCAGTGGTAGAAGCTGATTGGCCACGTGCTGTTGACCATGGCAGCTCAGCTGAAACTGAGTCAGCCATTGACTCAGGATTTTATAATCCAGTTTAATTGTTAAAATATTAAACTTTTTAATATTTTGATTGGCTTCCACCTTGGAAGCAGTGCTAGAATATGCTGAGGTTGGGGGCAGGAGGATTGAGCCCAATTCAAAAATTGAGCTGAGCCATCCACCAACCTGATGCCAGAGGGAGGTGTGGTGGAAGCAGCAGAGGCGGAAGCCATAGGGCACTTGCATTGAGGGATCAAGCTTGAAGCACAAGGGGCAAATGGTGCAACCATTCTCAACACATGCACAGAATGGGTGATCAGGGGTGGTTCTGATCACTGTGTGAGGGGGAATTGTGAGGTGGGTTTCATTATGTAATGGGCATATCGCTGAAAAGTTGCGTGGCCCTGCCAAACGATCCACTCCATTTGGAACCACAAATTGCAACATGGTGTTTGCGCCATAAATGGCAAACCCTCCATGAGCTTGTGGCGGAGGCATTTGGGGGAAAGATGGGAAGGCAACACAGTGAACTGGACCACCAAAGTGGACTCATCTGGGAGCTGGTTTGACCAGTTGTGAGAGGATTCTTTTATAAACTAATTGCAGCTTAGATGCTGCATTTGCATAAGCCTCAGAATGGAAACCAAGGTTGAACTACCCCTTAAAGGGGCGGAAATCAATGAATCTGGTGGTTTTAAACATCACCATGGCCATCTCAATGATGGCTACACTAGCATATGGGAAAATGTTCCCTTATTTGACCCAGAGGCTGAAACGCAAATTGTTCAATGGGAGCACCAAAGGGCTCCAGAGCACCGCCTGGGAACTTGCAAGATGATGGGCTAAGTCCCAAGGGGGGACATAATGCCCAGTAGCATTAGGAGGGCTAGCAGAGCCAGCCTGGGTGTGCTTTGGTGGAGGCCAAAAAATGCCAGATGGCGGCTCACCACTACCTCAAGCTGTGGCAGCAGGCTTCAATGACATTGACATCAGTAAGCTTTATCTCGATCAAGCAGTCAATTTTATATTATTTTAAAAAATCCGAGCTTGGCTATAATTTAGCTATTTAATTGAAAGAGAGATCTTCCAAAGCAAAAGAGAGACCTTGCTAATTAGTCTTAATGCCAATACAAAATTCAACAGTTGATTATATTTTTTTCTAGAGTCATGATATATATATACACTTAAACTTAATAATGGAATTTATGTTAGAGTCTACTTACTTTATAAATTTTTATAAACTATTTGGCAAGTGATTTTTTGTGCTTAACTAAAACTTTACAAATCTTATTTACCATATACTTTTTAGTCTTTGAGAAAATACTCATCCAATTTTGGCAGTTAATAGCTAAATTCTTGGTCTCAACCTCATCAACTTTATCCTTCACATATCTTTTTTTTTAGTACTAGATGGTCCTCCTTCACATATCTTTAATGAATGTTATACTGTGGTCAGAGATGTGGGTAAACTTTGTTGGCTTTACTTTATTCCTTACTCCCTTCTTGATCCATGTTACTAATAAAATTATATCTTTTTATGACACCATCGGAGAAAAAAACCATTATATATTAGGACACTTCTTTAGGGAATGGCATTTAACTTATATGTTCATCTTGGGAATTTGGCTGGTTTATAGAAAGGGGGTGTAATTCATGGAACCCCTGGGACGTTTTATCAGTCCATTATCTGAGCCTCTGATAGTGCGCTTGATGACCTGGGACCACCTGTTGTGCAAAGGAAGGATTAGAATAGGTGACTTTTCCTGCACTTATTCCTGTTGCCATACGCAAAGGAGTATTTCGCCAATAATGGTGCTCATGAAGGTTTATAGGGACTATAGGATGGCTTAGTTCATATGACCCACATCTTGTCCAGCGCTTGCCCTGGGTTTGGGTTGACGTCATGTTGAGTGCATCTTATTATATCTACAATTGGCTGGATCTGGATGAGGCACAGAGATTTGCTGCACATTTAACTGTTAAAAAATGCAATGACATCACAAGCAGGATCTCTTTGTTTGGCACTCACCAGTTAGTGAATCCTGTGTATCAAGATTACTCTCCATAAAATAGTTGATCATTTCATATCACAAATGGAGTCTTAAAAGCTGTGACGGTCAAGGCGTTACTTTAACATAACATTGCTCTGATCAACAAAACATAGCATACCAATACTATAAAATTATAAATATAATTAAATATATTCCAGAACTTAAGATTAATTAGTTAGATTAAGGTTTGACAATCCTGAGCCTTAGTTCAAGTTATTATGACTGTTGAATAGATCACTCAAGTCAAATATTTATTATTTAATAAGTGGATCATTTAATTCAAACAACTAATTTTATATAGGTGGTTTGTGAATTTAGTGGTGGATTCCAATTAACAGAACCAGAAAATGAATTTGAGTAATAATATTAGTCCTTGCTAATTCAATAGTAATCATTAATAATTTTTAAATAATAGTCAATAGCTTATTACAAATAAACTGTTTCAAAGTGGACTGAGGTTAAAGCTCCTTAATCCCTTTTTTTGTGACTTTCTTGAAATATAGATCAGCTAAGATAATTGTTTGATTTCATTACTATCTTACCTCTCAGTTAACAGAATATTTTATTAGTGTTCTCAAACAAATTCTTATTTTAAGAGTGAGCTATATAAGTAGAATTTTTCCCTCAACACTCTATCCTGATGTCAAAGGATGCTACTTAGCGTTGATATACTAATCACAATTGTTAAGGATAGTTATTATCAAGAGATTGATGAGTTTGGTTTTTGAATGTGACAGATGAGGGCTTTATCATATAGCTATAAAACAGATAGGGAGAAGAGCCCAAGTTATAGCCATAAACAGTATAAAACTCTGATTAAGAAATCCTAAGTCTATTGGCAAGAGGTACATCTAAAGAGAAAGCCTTGCAATATGGTATGCGCAATGCTGGTCATCAGAACTTTAATTTAACTAAAGAGGGCGTACAAGCCGCTGTTGGGTTTTCAAAGTCCAAGGTGTAGTACATATGGCCAGTCCCAGTAATCATGTAAATGTTTATAAAGTTGGTAATATATTATTTGGAGTTTATAATAAGTCTATCTATATTAAAAGATGAAGTCAAAATTTTTAAATGTACATCAAGTGTCATTTATAGTGTTGGGAGGATTAGTTGCCTTTGTGGACCTCATGGTGTTTTGTGCCTGCATGCATTCCCTAAGGCTTCTATATTTTCTTTGTACCCATCCAGACCTGTTCTAGAACGCTAAAAAGATACTTAAGGCGTTATGGGAACTTTTTCATATTTTTTAATCAAACTATTAATTCTATTTTGACTCTATTTTTGAAATCTCATTGAATCTTATGCATCTGACTCCTTTTAAAAAATTAATTAATCAAATTTCTAAGCCTTACAAAATTACAATTGTTTAGTCCATCCTGATCTCTTGTTAGTTCTAGGATTCCCGCTGTGGAATACTAGGGCAACTTAGCATTATGGCACTGCCTTGAACATCACATCACATTTTTTAGATGAAAACCCTCCACAACTAGAACTCCTCCGCCTTCTGTATGCAATTGTGCAGCCATCGTCCATCTGTCAGGAGAAACTTCATCTGGGTATCTATCCTACTTGGTCAATTACCAGCTTTTACCTCAGGCCATTTTGATGTTTAAGAATTCCTCAACCAGATATTTGTATATATTTGGGTTGTTGGAATAGACCAGCTGTAACCTCATCAACATGGGTCCTTCAAATTTTCTTCATTTTCAAACATGTAGCATTGGATGTACACAGTAGCATTCAGGAAACTCCAACTCTTAGACACCTCATTCATTTGACGCAGTATCTTTAGGGCATGTGGAAACTGGCTCAAAATTCCTAAAACTTGTAGAGACCTAGTAGTTCTTAGCGTTAATCAGTACATGGTTTTCAGTTTTAAAGGCGTGAGCCACAGAATGGTGTAAGAATGCTTTTTTGACATCTTAGACTTTCATTCAGATATGATCTTAAAATCTTAAAGTTGCTTTTCAATTCACCCAGCAAGTCTTTTTCGTGGAGTTTGTACCTTTGGGACGAAAATTCATCTTTGAGTGAAAAACATGATTTACATAGTATTGTAACTTTCTGGTAGATAAAAGAGTACAGTTAATATGTAAATTTTGTAAAGAAAAAGTCTGTAACTCCTCAATTTCCAGAGAGATGATGCGGGATTCAAATTTATTTAAACAGATTATACTAATAACACAGAGATAGCAAGAGACACTGGACTGTGTCCAGACTTGGTGGAAAAGATGCAATACCAACATTGTCAATAAGATGACCAAGTTGCTGTGGAAGGTGATGACTTGACCATACTCCAAGGAGGGGCTATTATAAAGCAATAGTCGCAGTCTAGTCCTTGTGGATCCTCAATCATGAGCGTTCTAGGCTCCATTAGAGGCGGAGTCAGATAAGCAATAAATATTGACAGCATAAAATGGCTTATATCGTTGGATATCTGTTTAAAAAGGGCCATGGCTATTTTGAACCAGAATTTCATCAATTTAAATTTTTGATAGCATTTTACTAAAAAAGTTGACTATTAGAAAATTTTATCTGATAATAGATTTTTAGAGAAATTGGAAAATGGGGCATTAATGTATTGTCTTGGTAATAAGCCATACATCAAATAAAACTAGATACCATTAATGGTACTGCATTAAATGAGTTAACTGAACTTGAGCTTAAAACTGAAGGCAAATGTTTTAGAATTGGTTATTAATACAATATGCCAATTGAAACCCCAAATTAAAAGAATCATATTGACCCATTTTTTATTTGGATATATAGCTCATTAATTTTAGCGCCGTTGATCTCTCAACATAATCATCAACTAGCTCCTTGTTTGAACCTGAGCACTTTTACCTCTTATTCAGCGTTAGTACAAGGTTTGTTTTACATCAGGAAGAGTAAATAACTTATCACCTTTATACTTTACAGCTTTCCCTTAATTTCTGCGGTTCATACAAGATATTATGTCATAGTTTTTGAAAGTATCGTAAAATTTTTAGACCACCCCTTTCAAGGAGTTAGCAAAGGAGAAGTTTTATGGGCTAAATAACCCCATGGCGGCAATTGTAGGGGTACATACCAGAGGCACCAGAAACCTCGTGTGAAAATTTTCAATCAAGTCCTGTGTATGGGTACAATTACGGTCTGGAACCCAACTTTTCCCAAGCATTCAACCCTTAACCTCAGAATACATAAAGATCCTTGCCAAATGCAACCTAGACCAGTAGGATTTTATGAGATGGTACTATGTGAAGAACGATATGGTATAGTTCCAAAAATGCTTATGGGTTCCACTGGACCTCTTCAATTGTGGATTGTCAAAGAGCACCATGTTAGTACTACTATGTGGCACCCACGAAAGTCAAAACCCTGGAGCATATCTGATGTATGTATAACTGGAAGATAGTTTCATCCTAGGTAACTCAGTATACCAAGGAGTACCAGGCGTGAATCAGGATTAAACTAAATTGTCAGCCCTTTAAAAATTTGTTAGTCCCAGTACAGAAAGCAGAAGTACCTTAGACTTCCCTTTCAGCTGATATTTTTGTGGAACTACCCCTATTGGAAGGGTATGATTTAATTATTTTGATCATGTATCATTTTACTAAAATTACCCACTTCTTCTCGGCCACACCACAATAGTAGCGGCTCTTTTTTTAGCAATAGTGGTGCCCAACCCAAAAGGAGTAGCTGCCACACATCTTTATTTGCAATTGAGCCTAACAAAGGTATTATCAGAAGTGAAAAATATTTCTAAAAGTCACCTCACCTACCAGCCCAAGAATCCATATCAGAAGATGAGGAATCTTTGGGGAAACTTTTTTCTGGCACCCACTTTGGCTGGTGGACCATGGCGGACAACATTGGGTTAGGAGAATCAGCAACATGAGGCATTGAGGAGGTATAATTGTGGGGTTTCTTCGTTTATGAGACTGGTAGTGTCCATCGCCTTAAAATATTGAGCAAGTTGATGCTTAGCAAAAGTGATGAGAGCCAGCAAATAAGTGAACAACTTGATGCACTCGAAGGTTTGGGGATACTTGGGGTCAAAAAGTGAAGTTTTTGTCACATCAATTCAAGCACATCCTGCACCAAAAGCGAGCTCCTCAATTTCATATTTTGCATCTTCATCAAAATCATAGGGGAAGTTTAGGTTAGGACTACCCTCAACGAGGGGTTCCATAGCCCCATGAAGCTGATGGCGGAGTAGGGTGTTAGAAGGAGCTGCGGCCTCCACAGCCAATTATCTAAGTTTTTACAATTAAAGAAACTGGGTTCTGAACAAAAATGGTGAGAGCGCAAATTGGGAGGATCAATAAAAAATTCCTTCAAAGCAAAATCTGGCTTGAAATTGTAGGCCGTTTGCTAATGTCAATCCATTTAAGACACTTGAAGGATTTAGCTTGGCCAATGCTGGGCCAGCCATTGGAATTGGAACGGTGGCAGGAGCTGATATGTTGCATACTGCTGATTAAAGCTGCTCATCTGTAACTAATCCAGCCATTGACTCACAATTCTGCAATCCAATTAAATATTTTTAATTTTTGTGAAAATTGATTGGCCGCCACTTTAGAAGCAGCACCAGAATTCACCAAGGTTGGGGGCGGGAGGATTGAGCCCCATTAAGAAATTTGGGTTGAGGTGTCAGTTGGGGCAACGCCTGAGGGGGGAGCAGTGTGACAGTAACAATGGCTCAAAATGGCTAATCTCTGCTACAATTCATGCTTTTCCTTGTCATGTGTTGCTCTAATATTTCACATTTATTGCCATTAAATTTGCCCTCTCAGCTGCAAAAGAAGAATGTTTTAGGTCGAAATCAGCTGAAAAGGGGAAATGTCGGCCATTTACAAGTTTGCAATGATCCTAAGAGAGGTATTGATAATAATAACGATTTCATTGACCAAAAGACCCTGGTTGATTCTCGGAGAAACCCCACTAATTGGGGTAACATAATTTTAAATACTACAAGGGCAAAATACACAAAATTGAGCATTCAGATTTCTCTGACCACATGGTGGACCCTGGGGTGTCCATCAGATAGTACTCCCCCAACCACAACCAGGTCCTTCAAAGCATCTATGTGGGGACCACCCCCTTTTATAGGCTTAGTGTGGGTCCCCCACGGTGCAATAATTCCTCAAATGGGGATTGGCTGGAGTTTATTAAATTGCTACCCCATGGGTACGTTTTGGCTAATAATTCCCCTTCCATTATTCAGACAAAATGAAGAAAGTATCCTGAGCTTCGATAGACTGAATCCCCATATTTCCTGATTTGGACTAGTCTAAGCCATTTTGAACCTACCCGTGATTTCCCCTAACCATCAATACAATTTATATACTGAACTGTTGGATGTTGAGGTGGGTCATTTGTCTTTCCTTCATCGCACTAATAAAATTTTCAAAAAACCCAATTTTTAATAGTGCTTTATACTTAATTTTATTTAAATTTATGTGGAATCTAGCGGTGTAAGCACCACCGAGCAGAAATTGGCTAAATTCCTACAAACTGTGCTCACTACAGGGGTCACCTGTACGCCTCAAAAAATCGTCAAAATAGAGGCTTCAAACGTAAATAACTCTCTTACTTTTCCTCCTCACATTAAATCCCGTTTAGTTGCTCTGGAAAAGCAACTGGCAAGTGCTCTATCCCGTCTCAAAAAACTTGAGCAGCGCCCATTAAAACCGCCCTTTTAAAACAAGTATCTCCTTGCAAAGGGAGCATTGCTAATTTTTTGTATGTTTATGAAGTTGTCATGTATGGCACAACGGATAAGAAAAAAGTGAAACACATCCTTCCTTGTTTAAGTCGCCTATCACAAGAGATGATAGTCCCTTACCTGAACCCTTTGCACACCTGAGCAGAAGTGAAGGAGGCTCTTTTGGCAGAATTCATATCAAAACAGGTGCTACATAGGAAAAAAACAGGCCTTTATGCGCCTTAGCATGTATGAGGCTGAACCTCCTATTGCCTTTGTTTAACGATTTTACCTCACTGCGCAAAGAATGTAAATCTCTAACATGCTCACCCTTATTATTGCTATCGCCACCCCGTTAACTGGGTTAGCTTCACAGCCCACTCTAGCCAGGCATATTATCTCTGAAACGCAATTTTCAAAATTATCCGCGATATAAAGGAGGCTCTGTTAGACGTTGCCAATTTCCATTCATGTGAAAAAACCAATGAAGCTGAGGGGAAACCTTCCGTTATAATCACTGAGGAAATTCCGCCTGTAGGCCCGTTGGGGTGAGCCCATCATGCCTACCCTGTCTGGTCAATCTTCTCCTTAGTGCAACCTAAAACTGATATCCTTCCCTCATGTAGGGCTACAACCTATCCTGCAGTTACTACCATGCTTCTGCACACGCTCACTAAAGCTGCTGTGCCTTCCCCTCCAGCTACGCTGGTAGTTGCACGCCCTAAAGGCTACTCAACCTCATGTGGAAGCCTCCCTACTTCAATTGCGGCTTTGCCAGTGGTTGAGAATACCCTCGGGGATGAATCTGAGGGGGGTTACAATGATGTTGGCTACTACCTATTGGGAGCTCCCGCAGAAGTGGAGGTCCCTGATTGATTGAATGCTGAAGGAGTATAAGAAACCACTATACCTGAGAGAATGTACCTCAGACTAATATTAGGGTGCCAAAAAGTTATTGAGACTGCCAGAGATAGTAATGAGTTCTTGGCTAGCCTAATTCGACCTCTTCAGCGTGTCCATACCATGAATTCCATCCTGGATACGTACCCTGATACTGCTCGTAAAATAACCTCCACTTTTCGGCTCAAGGAGGTTTTGGCTTTGCCTCCTAACCTTGGGGGAACACTCACCAAGGTTGCTGTGGTTATTCAAAAAGTCTGGGTAATGGCCATCCTGGATATTTGGTCCCTGGTTAACGTAATCTCAACTAAGCTTACCAAAAAGATAAAGCTGGCGCCTGATTTGGAGTACAATCAAGAGTTTGGAACTGCCACCCAAACAACACCTGTGTCATTAAGACATATTCTTCCCTTCCCATTCATATTAGGAAACTTATCTTATCAGCCCCTGCAGTGGCCTTGGACAACAACGCTTATGATATGCTCATAGGTACCATTTTATGATTGAGTATAAGGAAAAAATAAAACTGAAGCAAGGTTTCCTTTCGTTACTCAACTATGAAGTCCCATCAGTATTATCAAATAAAGAACCTAGCAAGCACAAATACTATTGCCTGGTCGAAACCTTCTTTCCGGTATAACTTTGAATTATTCCACCTCTGGGCAAAACACCAAAAAATTGCCTGATTCAGTGGATGTTAGGGATGTAATCCCTTTCTATGCGGCAGGTGAAGTCATGAAAACTCTGGTGAACAATGAGTGGTGGACACAAAAATCACACTCCAAACCCCACGCCTCTGTTTGTTGCACCTCATAAGTCTTGAGAGCGTTAGCCCCTTGGAACCTCAGGTATTACCTGGGATATTAGATCCAGCCTACCAGAGGCCTATTATTATTCTGCTGGGAAACCTTAACGGCAAGGACATGATCATAAGAAAACACCAGGAGATTGGCAGAAGGTTTTTAATCCCGTGGAGGACATTGAACATATCCACTCTGTTGGCTTTATGGCGGATTTGGGCTTACCCATGGACAACATGGTGTGTACCTTGCCCAACGTTCATATTTCGGATGAATTGATACCAGATGAGCTGGAAAAAGTATATACATTATTAGATGACTATAGCGATATATTCTCTAAGTATGTTGATGACTATGCCCACATGAAGGACTGGTGCCATTCCATCGTTGTGGGTGATGCCCATCCCATTAGGTCCAAATCTTATTGCAAGTCCAAGGTGGAGGAACAGCAAATGAGGACAGAGCTCCAGCGGTTACTTGACGCGGGGTTACTATAGCCTTCCAAAAGCCCTTGGTCTTCCCCCTCTTGCTTATTAAAAAGAAAAATGAAGGTCATCAGATAGTCATGGACTACCGCAAATTAAATAACCTCACATAAATGATAGCTATCCTATCCCCCGCATTGATGACGCCCTAGTACAACTCTCTGGTTGTGAATTCTTCTCTGCTATGGACTTGGCTAGTGGCTATTGGAAAATGGACCTTTCTCCTCAAGATCAGGAGAAATGCGCCCTTATTTGTAGTGAAGGTCTCTTCCAAACCATACGATTACCTCAAGGGTTGTGCAACACGCCTGCATCTTTCCAGCGTTCAATGGATCATATTATGCAGGACTTGAAGATAAGTTGCGTCATTTTCTACCTCGATGACATTATGGTATTCTCTAAAACTTTTAACAAACATCTTGATCACCTGAAGGAGGTGTTTCAACAGCTACATAAATCAAATATCAAGTTAAAACCTTTGAAGTGTACCTTTTTTCCAAAGAAATTAGACTTCTTTGGACATACCATTTCTCGAGAGGGTATCCAACCCATACAAGATAAGGTTGAAGCAATTGCCAGAATGCCTCCCCCCAAAAATCTATGGGATATACAAGTATTTCTAGGGATGATGGGGTATTACCATCAGTTCATCCATAAGTTTGCCCAGCTCAGCAAGCCTCTTGTTCGCCTATTGACCAAGAATACTCCTTTTTCAGCGGGGTGCGGAACAGAAATCCGCTTTTGAGACGCTGAAACAATTGCTGAAACAACGCCCTAATGTATGGCACCCAGATTATAATCTACCCTTTATCTTGTTTACCAATGGCTCAGACTATGCCATTGGGGCCATCTTATCCCAATTGGATGAAAACGGTGTAGATCATCCTGTATCCTATTTTAGTAAGATGCTGTAAAAGGAAAAACAAAATACAGTGTAACGGAGAAGGAGTGCTTTGCTGTTATGTTATCTGTAAAGCACTACCGCCCTATCCTATATGAAACCATCTTCTCTGTAGTTACTGACCACGCATTTCTAAAATGGTTATATAACATGAAAGATCCTAATGGCCTGCTAGCTCTCTGGTCTCTAAAGCTCAAGACTTATGACATGAAGATCAAACACTGTGCTGTAATTTGTCACATGAATGTTGATGGGTTGACTCAGCTGCCAGTCCTTCACTTGGATAATAGTGAGGCGGAGAGGTTACATGACCTCTTAATAACCCCCGATGACTGGCAGGAATAGGATGAGCCTGTACAGAAAATGTTAGCCTGGCACTCCTGTAACACCAAAGTGGATAATGGGAAGTTGTATAAGCAGTTGGGGGCAAAATGTATGCCTTACCTTTGGCCCTCAGAACGCGTACCTGCTATCCTAGAAGCTCACTCCACCCTAGGTAATGGAGGGGCAAAGAAAACTTATGTGTGGATTAAGGATCAGTACTATTGGGATGAAATGATAAAATCAATTGTTGACTTCTTGGAAGCTTGTTTTAAGTGTTAAAGGAAATCTGGTTTAAGACTAGATACCAGTATCAACCAACTACCCCTCAAAAACTGTTCCACACCATCAGTTTGAATGTAATAAATCCCCTTCCTTAGACTACTAGTGAAAACAAATTATTCTAGCAGCTATTGACCATTTCACTAAATGGGTGGAAGCCGTGGCTTTTCCTGCTCAAGCGGCCAAGGCCACAACCACCTTTTTACATCAAAACACTTTCTCTTGACATGGCTGTCCTCAAGTACTACTCTGCGACGATGGTAAGAACTTTACCTCCAGAGTAGTAAAAATCCTGGCCACATCCATGGATACACAACTACCTTTCTTGGCTCCGTACAATTCATCTACTAACTGAACTGTGGATAGAGCAAAAGGAACATTTGACATCCATCCTATGAAAAATGGCCTCTTTTGATCCACTTCACTGGGATCAATTCTTACCCAGTGCTCATTTAGACTATCGTATTAGTTATCACTGGATTTTGAATATTTCCTCATTCCATGTTTTTATGGGCAAGAAACAGAAATACCTGATCTATTAGTTAAAGATGTATCCTCCTCTAGAGTTGAGGAGACCAAGTAAGTTACGAGAAGAGTGGTTAAACGCATCATCCCAAACCCAATCTGAGGCTATGATCAATTTAGCAAAAACAGTGACTAAAGAATGGCAGGCTGCCAATGAGCTCCAAGCCCCCTACCTACATTCCAAGTGTCTGAAATGGTATTATACTACCATAACTGCATCACCCTTGAAGCGTTAAGCTTGGATCAATTTGGGAGGGTCCCTTTACCATCACCTACAAAAGAGGCAATGTTTACTCTTTAAAATCTTTAGCTACAGGAATAACCATCAATTGATTACATAACCGCTTCAGATGGCCTTATTCTCTCCCCCCAACATTCTTGATGGGGGCGATGTCAGACATTTGCCCTCTCAGCTTCAAAAGAAGAATGTTTCAGGTCAAAATCAGCTGAAAAGGGGAAATGTTGGCCATTTCTGAGTTTGTGATGATCTTAAGAGTGGTATTGATAAATAATAATGATTTCACTAACCAAAAGACCATGGTTAATTCTCAGTGGAATCCCACTAATTGGGGTAACGTGATTTCAAATAATACAAGGTCAAAATACACAAAATTGAGCAGTTGGATTTTTCTGGACATGTGGCGGACTCTGAGGTGTCCATCAGATGGTACTCCCCCAGCCACAACCAGGTCCTTCAAATCACCTACTTGGGGACCACCTCCTTTTATAGGCTTGGCGGAGGTCCCCCAAGGTGCAATAAATTTCTCAAATGGGGATTGGCTGAAGTTTATTAAATATTACCCCATGGGTACATTTTTTGTCCAATAACATTCCCCTTCTATCATTCAGCCAAAATGAAGTGAGTATCCTGAGCTTTGATAGGCTGCATCCTCATATACCTAATTTGGATTAGTCTAAGCTATTCTGAACCTATCCTCAAATTCCCTTGACCATCAATACAATTTAAATAATAAACAGCCAGATGTTGAGGGTGTCATTTGTCATTTCTTAATTGTGCTTTTAGAAATTTATAAAAACACAGTTTTTTAATAGTGCATTATACTTAATTTTTACAAAACTTTTGTGGAATCCATTGATGTAAGCACCAGCGATCAAAATTGGTTGGATTCCTAAATTTATCAAGCAAATTGGGCCTCAAATCAATTAAGAAACCTTTTATAAAAAACATTTGGCAGTGATCCTTGACAAAGGCACATACAATTAAAAGCCTTTTTAATGCCTGTGATTAAAATTAGCACTAATATTCTTCCAATTTTTAGCAACCTTAACTTTAGCATCAGATAAAAAGATTTTGACCATCAAACTGCTAAGACAATTAAAGAGGATGTTACAATAGTTAATTTGAGGCTCTGGATTTATTTTTGACATTCACCACTAAAAATTTTAGAAGATATGAAAGTTTACTAAAAATAATTAATCAGTGTAGATATACTTCTAGTGAGATTTTCTTAAAATCTCCTTCTCCCTAAATTAACTTTATCTTTCTCACGCTTGTAATTGTCAAGGTGTTGCCTGACCACCACATAGCCCTAATTTTCCCTAGGGAGATAGTCAGGGCCAGGGGAGAGGGGCTCAAATGCTCCGAATATTGTAAATGGCAATCTGATGAATCAGATGCCTTGAAATTGGAAGCAGTATTAAATTGAAAGGCTGATGGGGAAATGAAGCCTCAGAAATGGTGCTCTGGCCAACCAGATGCTGCCAAATCCAATATTGCTAAATGTGGCAATGAGGGATTGGACCCTTGGACGTGAATTTCTGACCAATCAGAGGCTGAATCTGTTGCATTTGGGAGTATTGACAAGGATGAAAATCCTTGTGAATGGCGCTCTGGCCAGCCAGATGCCACCAAACAAAATATTCCCAAAAGAGGCAACGAACCAATATTGGAGAATATGGGTGAGGGGAATGGCTTAGGCTTTGAGAGCAATTCAAAGCCAAATAATGAATGCAGAAAAGTTTCTGCAAAACTGAGGGTACCCAGCCCAAGTTCAAGAATGGGCCTCGACGCCAAAATCGAGGGTCTAGATTCTTGAATAGGGCCCACTGCCAGGAAGATGCCCAAAGACTTTGCAGGAACAGGACCCGCTCTTCCCCAATAAGCTCAGTATAAATCTGAGCAGGCGAAACTGTTTAAAGCAGTTTTGTCTTCTATAAACTTAAATAAAACTTAATAATTCTAAAATTAGTTTTGCGCATTTGCAAATCACTTTATTAAGAAAACCTGGAAACCACCTCATGGACAGCAGTTCAGACTTTGACAGGGCCATTAAGTCCCTGTACGCCCTCTCAGGGGGTCAGGCCCTCCTCCTGAGCGCCAGCATTGTCCTAACTGTGGTCCAAACCTTTGTGGTAAAGTGGTTTCCACATAGTCGGATTCAGGATCTCTCAACTGCAGGGCTATCCTGCCTGTGGGCCCTCACTTGGGCACTCTTGCCTAACTGCTTTGTGGCAGTTTTCAGAGAACCCATCCGTCACAATGCTGAATAAACACATTTTAATTATTTTACTTTAGAAAATTTAGCTATTTATTTATGGACCAAGGAAATGAGGATGCAGATGCTGTGGCGCTAGATTTAGTTTTAGAAACTTTGTGCTTGGCACTCTTCTTGACATGTATTTTTATTTCCTTAATTAAAAACTCTTTTTCTATCATGTAAATCATGTGCAGTTCTAACCCTATCTGGTGGCTTGAACTACTACTATCTGAGCTTGTGTATTGACATGCCCTCTCTATAGTTTAGTAATTATAAGGATCAGGCTGTGACATTAATGAAACTCACTAAATTTTATCATTATGTTTCTGAACGTTTTTCAAACGCCTGAGCCAGAGAACCTCCTCCTGTTTTACCAACACATAATGTGGTGATGGTTGCGTATTCCTTCATCTTTATACTTTTAGAAGTTTGTCCTTGTTTTGCAAAAATGGTCAGGTTCTTGAACGCTATCAACCTCTTCCTGTGGTAACAACCCTTGTTTGTCCTTGAACCAACTAAGGCTGATCTTCACCACAATTCCTTGGTACAACTCTTCCTTCAAACGCATTTTCAACATGCCATCAGTATATCACAGCCCTTACATAATCTGGAGGATAGCTCATCTCATCCTTACCATATAAATTTTGGTACATGGATGTTGAATATTTTGGATTATATGGCTTCCTATTTTAGATTCTCAATAATGCTAAAAATAAACCCCGCATTCAGTACTTGCTTCATGTCTAAGGCTCTTGCATTTACGTTGTTTATCATAATTAGGGTGGTCAATTCTCACATAGGTCCCAGAAAATAGAGTATCCATATTATAGTAAAAGGCAAACGGACAAATTGAAGTCAAGTCATTCTATGGAGATTTAGAAAACAAAAACTCGTTTTTTATTAGTAAATAGATTAAAGTTATATATTTTTTCTAAACATATAATATTTACAAAAAAGGGAACAATATTTTGATTCAAGAGGCCTATCTTAATGGAGGCTTTTCATTGGAAATCACATTTTAGACTCATGTATTTCTTTGTAGCATAAAATTTAGTAGTGATATCGCAAACTAGATGCCAGAGATAAGACTTTGATCTATGGGCATATTCTGTATTCATACCCTTTTAGGGTACTTATAATTATCAGCCTCTTACGTTATTTGATGGAGATGAAACTTCACATCCTGAGGTTCCGTTAAAACAGCTAATTATTTCAACCCAGGGAATTGAGGCCATGAGTTGGATCCTGCAAAGATTTTTCAGTTCAATTTGAGCAACATTTTTAAATGATATATCAGTATAATAAATATGAGGTATCTGCTAAAATTCCTAGAGTAGATTTGCTCATCAAGTCTTTCTGAAGGATTTCTTAAATGGTAATTATATTATTCCTGATAGTAAGGTAACCAACGTCAACCGCTTTAAGAATATTGGTAGGAGTTTTTTGACGTAAAATTTGATATATAATTGGTTAAAGGTGACTCAAGTTTCTAGCACTTAAGTTAATTTTTTTCTATATGCTTAAACGTTTTAACGTAGAGTTTTTAGTCTTAAACATCACTTTAGCTACAAAGATTAATTTGAAAAAGGCAAATTTGATAATCTTACAGGAGAGATGTGCGACTTTAATAGAACAAATATAAACTTGGTAAAAGCTGTAATATGCAATGTACAGAAATTTCTACAAAAGGTAAGAAACACCCTGGTGCAAGAACAGGAAGCATTAACACTAAGAAACCACAAACCCGGACACTTTCAGGGTTCATGGAGTTTATAACTAAACAAAATGAATTCTATAAACCTACTAGACTCACAACCCTCTCACCAGTAGAGCACAGGCTCTTACTCTACCTAGGGTTGGATTCCCACCTTGTGGGAGAAAGTGGGCGAGGCACAGGCCACCCTAATCCCCCATGCAATGTATGTAAACACCTATACAATCCAACACAGCTGGATTAACATGGGATTTTAAATAGAAGATGATGCAGACGCTTCTGTGAAAACTGCGTCAGAATTGACCTCCCCAAAGGCAAATGAGTTGTGCGCACCTTGCACACCAGATGGAACAAAGCAAAGACTATGTTCAATTCTTTTGACTTGCTCCCAACTAATGTCCCTTAAAAAGGTAATAGAGAGGAGCTCCGCGCTAGACTTATCAGCTATGGTGAGATCTAACAATTAGAATTACAGCGATTCCACCTGATTCACAACCTGTGCACAGGTAAGGTAATAGCCGTAATCAACCCACTCCCTAAGGTATTAAAAGACATTACAAAAATCCTTCACGCAGCGGTGTTCAACCTCCTCTGGGGTGTCTCAAAGGTGTTCTGCATAACACCAGAAAACGCACTGCCAATTTTCAACCACTTCAGCGCTTTGAGGCACAAGATACACGCATGCTCTGTAAAGAAGGGTATAATGGCCCCTGAATTCTGAGATGACACTATGGATGAAGACAATGAAGAATTCACCAAGATCATAGACACCAATCACACTTTCCTCTGGGGAGGACGGACAGTACATCATCATTAACCCAGTTTCACCAAAAGTTCACAAGATAGCACAGAAGGCCTCCAAATGTGCCGCATCCATAGCATCTCTCGTGACCTCCTATATTACCCCCAGCCAGATACAGGAAGACACTGAGGAAATTGCCCACGCCAAACAAACAATCAGATGACCCATGACAAAACAATTCTCAAGATTCAGTAAAGACCCCAAATGACACCAATAACTCAAATAAATCAAACAATTGAGCCCCAAAGTTGGCACACAGGCAGGACACTATACAGGGAAAACGTTGAAGCCCCATAGAGCAACTGGCACAACAATATGGATCACCATGAGACACTGGCATAAGAGGCCAATTCAAACCCACTCACCAGTAAGACCTTCAAAAAAGAAGCTAAGGAAAAGGGATTGTGCACATGCGCAGGCCAGAATGGTCCCATAAACCAGAGCCAATAATGAAAATGGTGCAAAGGAATAGGGTCAGATTTCCCTCCCAACTGCTCCTGAGGCATTGCGGGCACCTCAGTAACTTTAAGAATGCTAAAAATTTTGGGAGCTAGGGCTCAATCATCTCAAGCCAAAAAGTTTACTTCCTGCAAAATCCCTCTGTAGGCATCTTTCCCATCCAAGAAATTCACTGTCTATAAGGGCAAGAAGGATCCTGGTCATCCAAGTTCTTACCATCCCAAATTGGTATGGACATCCCACTGTGGGGTGGCTGTCCGTAATCAAAAAAATAAAAAATTATAATTTCTGACGTTTATCTGCAAAGCTGCATCCTGGTAGCAACAATCTCATGCCAGGAGACTTTCACAATAGCAAGAATCTATGCACCTTGCACTTCAGCTGAGATGAAAAAATTCCTTGAAACTATCCCAGCAATTGCCTTTTCCCCAGAAAAAATTCTATTTGGGCGACTTCAAATGCTGGGCTGAGCCTAGCATGGACTGATGGCCTAGGCATAGGGGG
Source organism: Massospora cicadina (assembly GCA_022478985.1). Taxonomy (NCBI): domain Eukaryota; kingdom Fungi; phylum Entomophthoromycota; class Entomophthoromycetes; order Entomophthorales; family Entomophthoraceae; genus Massospora; species Massospora cicadina. Next base: position 28,152 of record JAKSZP010018798.1, on the reverse strand, counting down.
CACCCCTGAGGCACATTGAATTCCATGAAATGAAGGCGTCCATTGGCCTATATGACACCCTCCCTCCAAGATCATTACTCCTCCACAACATGACGCGCCCCAACATGCATGAGGGAAATCTTATTTCAATAAGCTGTATAGACTTCATCCTCACTTAAAACCCCACTGTTTGATCCTATCCTACTATTTAACCAGAAAGATACATTTCTCCTACCACTAGCTTGTTCTGGTGCAGTTATCTGCTAAGTGCACACATACAGGTGTCAACTTGGAGGAAGATGCACCCAGGAAACATAAAGCTACATGAACTATATGACCTGGTCAAGAATGAAACTTCGAACCCCAAATTTGTGACATCTTTCATATTAGACCCCATCGCAACTTGGGCAGATTTCAAGATTGAATTAAATAACAAAGCATTCCATCTTGTATCCTTTAGTACACTTCCAACACTGCCACAATCAAGTGTACTTTGGCAGAATTGGACCACCTTGAGCTTAACACCCCAAAAGATTGGCTACAGCCCCAAATGGGGGTGTAAGTAGACGAAAATATCCGCCCGCCTAAACGCCCTCACCTTCTGTTGGACAATTGCTACCTCAACTTCAGAAAAAGAATGTTGTGGGGAAGAATAACCCCGATTTAGCATATACAATTAGGCAATTACATTTCCAACTCCATACTAATATTATTTGAATGGTAATAACAACAATATCGTCCAAAATACCCTGTCCAATTCTTGGTGGAACCCTGCAAATTGGGGCATTACTTTTCCAGCTACTATCCGGGCTAATAATTCTAAATCCAGTGTTGGATTACTCTGACCACACAGCCTGTTCTGAGGCGCCCTTTAAATGGTTCTTCTCTCACTATGGCTAGTTTCAATTAAGCACCTAAGTGGGACCCCCTTTTTTATAGGCGTGGCGGAGGTCCCCCAAGGTGCAAATTTTTTAGTAAACGGTGATTGTTTAGAGTACATTAAGAGCCACATGGGCACATTCTTCCTAACCATACCATCCCATACGTCATTTCCTCTAAGTGATCTCAATTTCCTGAGCTCCAATAGGTTAATTTTCCATATTACCTATTTTGGAAATTACCAAGCTATTCCACACGCTTACCTTGTAATTCCCTCTACCCTTAATAGCATTTAGATACAAAATGGTCCAATATTGAGGGGATCGGTTTTCTTTTCTATTCCCCATACTACTTATATTTTATTTAACCGAGGTAAGCTGACCAGGGGACAGACATTACCGAATATATGTGAAACTAAGAGAATAACTAACAAATATAAAAATTGGGCACCCCAGGGTACTCAAGTTACCCCTGTTGCCAGCGGGACTGCCAGGTATGGGGGGGGGGTTTGTGCACTACTCCGAGGGGGTTTCACCTGCTATGGAGCAGGTGTGAAGGAAAGGGTCTGGCTGGAGGAACCAGAGTGGGAACTTTGATTCTATGAGCGCTTTTTGTCTTGGTCTCATATATCCATAGAGCCAGGCTTAGAAGTGCTCTAGTAAGTGGACATGGAATCTATTAATATTCCCATGAATGGTTGGGACTGTGCCCTTGAACGCATCTAATGCAATTGTATGTATTGTCCACATTGCAATGGGTATTATTAGGGAGCGGAGGGTAGATGGGATTGGTGACTCAATCTGGAGTGCGAAGATACTTTTTGATATTGAGAATTCCTGTTAGTTTTGAATCTTGAGCAGGCGTGCGACTTCCTGCCATATAGCTTTGGTTGGGGGGCATGTTTCTAGGCGGTGATGTAGGGATCCCTCCCTCCACATACTGCACATGTTTTGTGGTGGGAATTGGAGCGGTCCGCCGTCCTATAGGTCCTTCTCAAACAGCGCCAGGCGTTTGCTCTTATCCTTGGCTGTAGGAGTGGGTGGTGTGTCATTTTCCACATTGCTTTAAGTGTGGTTAAATCATAGGGAATGTCTAGCATATCTAGGTCTTCTATCCTAGCTATGCTTGGGGTTGTTGCGAGCATATCCCTCTGGGGTGGTTTTCTGAATTTCTTAATTTGAATTGGGGGCTGGGTCGTCCCCTTCCCTATATAGTACCCATGTTCTTTATAGTCCATCCCATATGGCGGATAGTTCAGAGGATATGTTTGAAATGAGGGGAGGTTCCATGAGGACCTGTTGCAGTAGGTGCTTGGCAAGGTACGAAAGTAGTCTGAGTGGACTATGTGGGTTGGTTAATTTGAGCGCCTGTGCAAAGTTAGTCCTTGCTGCTCTAGACTAAAGTTGTTGCGGGAGGTCTGGAGCAAGGATTTCCTTTACCCAGGTACCTAGGATGTGATTGGCATGGCTCTCAAAATATTAGTCCCATGCCTCCGCTTGAGCGTGGGCCAAATAGTGTTTCCATCCGTATAGGAGGGTGAGAGCCAGGCCGCAGCCAGCCCTGGATAAGCGCGCTAGTTGAGGTTATAAAGGTAGGTGAGAAGGCTATCTCATGGGCCTGGTACCACAGTATAGAAGGATGAGCGAGTTAGCAACTGTAACTCGTCCTGTTAGTCCTGGGTTCTCCACTTGAGGGAGGCTACGCGTTTGGATACCCGTTGTAACAGGTTACTTTCCATTGTCTCATTAGCATATCCCCCTGATTCTAGCCAGATTCCAAGGTGTCAAACAGGAGTGGTGGTGGGAGGTGTTGCAAATGGTAAGTTAATTGGGTTTTTTCTTCGAGTGTTGGTGTGAGGTTCTGATGTTGTGGCCCAATTGTTTGTGTTTTTGCCTAATAGGATGATTACTGTTTTCCTTTTTTTGGCGATGCATTGCTCACCTTGGAGTATTCCTCTAGAGTACGTTCCAGCTTTCGGGCATCTTCATTGTTTGCTATACCTGCTACACAGTCATCTGCAAAGACCAGTATCTTGACTGTTGGTTGTCCTTGTGAGGTTATCCCCATGAGACGTGAGTCAGATACTCGGAGGAGCGGGTCAAAGCTGAAATTGTATAGCAGTGGGCTGAGGGGTTCCCCTTGTTTGAGTCCTCTGTGTGGTTTGATATTGTTTAATAGGAATACAGGGCAGCATACAGCCATGATTGCAGATTCTGTTAGGAGCATCGCCCATTTTATGAGTCTTGGTGGGAGTTTGAAGGCATGTAGACATTCTTTTAGGTATGGCCAGCTAACACGGTCATACGCCTTTTCCTGATCCAAGAAGACCAGGGCACCAGTTGCTTTGGATTGGCAAATGTTTGCAACATGGTGTATGTTGTTCCAGATTGAACGCCCTGGTATAAACCCAAACTGGTTGGGTGAAAGGACGTCAGATGCAATTGCGCCTAATCTGGCTGCTAGAAGTTTTGTTAGAATTTTTGTCAGTGTTGGACAAGTGCAATTGGGCGCTAGTTGGCCAGGTCCAACTTGTCACCCTTTTTATACAAGGTTATATCGTAGGATTCATGGCCTCCTGGTAGTAGCCGTGTTTCCAACAAACTCTGGTTCATTGACGCCAATAGGAGGGGGGCGATTTGTTGAAAATATTTTTTGTAAAATTCAATAGGGTATCCCATTAGGCCCTGGGCATATCCTACGTGGTGCACCGCGAATTGTTTCCCAAAGCTCCTCCCGTGTAATAAGGGATAGTATATTGTAACTTGGTGGTGTACTTTGTATCTTGGCAGTTTGAATAAATTCTTTAATTTTTTGTGGATATGTTGGCATATCACGATATAATTCAGTGTAATAGCAGTGTACTTTCACCTTGACCTCCTCAGGGTCAGTTGCCATGGTGCCGTTGGTCTTGCAGACCTGTGTGCATGCAGGCTGGTTTCCGCGGGAGTGGAATTGGCGGAAAAAGTATGTCAAACAGGTTTCGCCTTCCTTTATGAACTTACCTTTTTTCGATACTTTGATTCTGTGTTGGTGTTCAAAGATGAGATTGGTAAGTCAGGCGGAAATTTCTGCCCATTTGCGTCCCCAATTAGGGCTATAGCCAGATCTCGGAGTATTTATTTCCAGGTGGTCTAGTTCTGCCAAGGTACGCTTGATTGTGGCTGTGTCTGCGGTGTACTTGAATTATGCAATATGTCAGGTTTTGTTGATTAAATCTTTTTTGAAATTTTCCCATCTTTCGATGGATTCTGAAGTGAATGGGGCTGTGAATTCTGGTTTTGTAGCCTTGTTTTCAAACCAGTCAGATATCTTGGGCAATTTTATATTTTCTGGGTGAAGTTTTCTCTAAGGCGACACCTGTGTGTGGGATTGGGTTGGCTCTAACTGCACCATAACTAATCAGTGATCAGAAAATTGATCTTTTTTGTTGTAAATTTGGAGATTCTTGAGTGGTGGGATTGTGGGATGAGGATGTGGTCAATATGACTCATCAATATGAGCAGTCCCTCACATATGTTGGGTCTTGTCATGTGGGGAAGGATTGGTGAATGGGGGAAGAGCATACTGTAAGCCAAGAGATGCCTTCATTGTGCGATATTCAATGTGTCCAGGTGGGTATCCCCTGGTATTAGGCCATCGATCTGTATTGGGGTTATCCCAGAAGTTGAAATCGCCTAACATGATGATATCTGGTGGGAGAGTGAGAGTAGGAATGTTTTCAAAAAATCGTTCTCACAGTTGCAGTGCATGGTGCATAGACACATGCTAACGAAATCATTTCATCTTGGCATGTGATTGTTGCTACCAGGACTCAACCGTGCAAGTGTGATGATGATGCCTTTGTAATTTTTAAATTTTTGTTGTTTTGGACTATCACCCCACAGTGAGACGTCCATACTGATTGTGATGATGCGACCCTGGTTGACCAGGATTCTTCTTCCCCTTGTAGGCAGTGGGTTTCTTGGATGGCCAAGATGTCTGCAAGAGATTTTCGCAGGAATGCCAGCTTTTTGGCTTGGGATGTATGAGCTCTGGCTCCCGCGATGTTAAATGTCCCTATTGACACTGAGGTGCCCGCGGCGCCTCAGGAGCAGTTGGGAGGACCCTCTGGTCCTATCCCACCGCGGCTCATTTTGGCCATGCTCCGCGTTTGTACTCCAACTCTTTCACTGCCATTGTTGGTTCCCTTGATCTGACCCAATGATTTAAGGGAATTGCAGTTTTTTGCATTTGCGTCAACTTTTCCTTCACAGGTCTCATGTTGATTTGATGCGGGTTGTTGATTGGATTTTATATTTTTGAGGTTCAACTTTGTTGCATTGTGCACCGCATTTTCACCCAAATTGTGGTTGCATTGTTCCTCAGTATGTGCATGATTGATGACGCTTTGTGGCTCAGTCTTGTTACTGTGAAAATTTTTGACCTGGGCATATTGTTCTGATTGGTTAGTTCGGTGAATATCCAAAATATCCTCCTGAATTTGTCCGTGGTTAATGGCGGATTCCGCGTGTGCTGCCACTTCAGCCGCTGCTCTATTGCGGGCTTTTTGTGCTGCTTTACGCTGTTTCTATGTAACTGAGTCCACGATGGAGTATAGTCCATCTTTACCCCAGCAGAATGGGTTGTGGCCATCAGTCATTTTGGCATAGTTTTCATTATCTTCGTCCATAGCTTCTTCACAAAAATCATTTTCCATTAAGCCCTCTTTTACAGGGCATGCATGTTCCTTGTGGCCCAGTGAGCCACAGTGGTTGCAAATGGGTGGTGCGCGTTCCAGTGTAACTCAGAATGCAGCTGACTGGCCCCCATCTGCGAAGTGAAATTCTGCTGCGCGGGGAATTCTGGATAAATCCTCTTCCACTTCTGGGAAGGGGTTGATTACAGTGATAGCTTTACCCGTGCACAGGTCGGGCATTAAGTGAAATTGCTGTAATTTGAGTTGTTGGATTTCTTTGTAGGCCACAAGACCTTTGTGGAGCTCCTCCTCGATTACCTTATGAGGAAGGTTGGTGGGGAGTGAGTCAAAGGAGATGAACAAAGTTTTTGCTTTGTTCCATCTGGTGCGCGTGGTGCGCACAATTTTTTTGCCCTCAGGGAGGGCAATTTCCACGCAGATTTTTGCTGTGGCATCGGCTTCATCGGCTGTTTCAAAACCAATATTGATCCAGCCATGGCCCATGTTGTTGGTGGCTACGCACACCGCGTGAGGGAAAAGTGAGGGCTGTGCCTCACATGTTTTCTCCCACAGGGTTGGTGACTCATCCCCAAGGAAGAGTCTGATCCCATGTTCCACCTTTGACAAAGGTTGGTTGAATTGAATGTACATGTATTGCGCGTGCTTTACAGTAAATACCATAAACCCAGATGGTGTCTGAGTTTGCAATTTTTACGGCTTGGGTTCCTGGTCCCCCTCCAGGGCGTTTCTTGCCCTTAGTTGCACCGTTAAGTGCACCACTTGCCGCAACGCTTGCCCATGTTGTATTATTTCTGTTATTAAAGTTGCCCATCTTTCCTGTGTGTGATTATCCAAATTTGCTGTTTACATCGAATCATAGTAACTAAAGTGATTGTTATGAGAAAGAAAAGCCTCCCCATACTACTAATAAATATTATAAAACCCAAGTTTCAGCAGTAGTATAACTATTAAAAAATTATTAAATCCTTTTTGGAATCCAGCGGCGTAAGCACTAGTGAGCATAACTAAGCTGGATTTCAACATTTTCAAAGACTAACATAGATTCAAGGAATTAAAAAGGTAAGATTATAAAACAAGACAAAATCTGCTCAATTGTACTTCTTCCGCCAATTCCTCTCCCGTGGCAACCAGCCTGCATGCACACAGGACCATAAAGATGTCACCGTGGCATCTGATCATGCAGATATCTCAATAGAAGTACACTGCTATTACAAAAAACTATACTGCGAAACCTCAACTGACCATAAATTATAAATTTTCATAAGCAGCGCCAGAATCCAAAGCACACCGCCTGACAATAATCTGATAAAAGTAATCACACAGGAAGAGCTCTGGGACACAGCTCGCTGTGCACTGCGTAGGAAAAGCTCAGGACCTGATGAAAACTTTACAAATTTTATAAAAATCATTTCATGCAAATTGCCCCCTCCTCCTGGCATCAATGAATCAAAGCCTGATGGAACCCATATTCTACCTGGAGGACATGACGCCTATGTCATAACCCTGTTTAAAAATGGTGATAAGCTGGACCTGTTTAACTGGCATCCAATTGCACTACTAAAATAAAGACAAAAACATTTTAACTAAAACTTTAGCTAACAGGCTGGGCGAAACAGCTGCCAAAGTCCTGTCCCTAAACCAGTTTGCATTCATACCCAGGAGATTGTCTGGACCAACATACACACCGTCGCTAGCATCTTCCAATTCAAAGCAACCTGTGCCCTGTTATTCCTGACTTGGAAAAGGCACACAACAGCGTCAGCTGGCCATACTTGAAGGAATGCCTGAAAGCCTCGGGCTCACACCCAGATTCATAGACTGGGAAATTCTTATAACATAGTCAGACTCCATGGCTGTCTGCGGCCCTGGTTTTCTGACTGACTTAATCAAACTGCAAAGAGGACTTAATCAAGGGGATCTCCTTAGCATATTGCTATACAACTTCAGCATAGATCCACTCCTACGAGTTGCTGACTTACGCCTAGTGGGCATCACAGCATAAGGCCAACCAGCAGTCAAGATACTGGCCTTTTCAGATAAATGCGTGGCTATTATAGCCAGTAATGAAGATTCCTGGAAGTTGAAGCAAATCCTGGAGGAGTATTCCGATGTAAGCAATGCAGCACTCAACAAAAAGAAGACGGAAAATATCCTTTTTAGGCAAGTGTACAACCAACTGGACCATGATACCCAAACCACCTAGATCCTCATGAAGGAGTTACCAAATAATCCTACCCTTTGCATCCCCTCCATCAGCTAACCTTGTCCGCCACCTTAGGATGTGTCTGGATTTAGGGGTACTGTCATGGAAACGGCAGATAAACTTTAGACCAGTCTGCCAGTCAGGATGCAAAAGCACCCAAAAGGCAATCCAGAATGCCATTGGCATTAATGCTTAAACGATGGTTAAGTTGTTGGACATATTATTAATAATGGAGGACTGATGGGTCACAAAGGTAACAACACCCCGGCAAAGAACCAAACTGTTGCAACCTCATGGCCAATGGGTCAGGGTGTAGGGAGTTGCGAGAACAAGGAAAAATCATAGAGGCTTTACCACAATAGGCCCAAGTGGCCTCAACAAATGTTTTTTTAAGAACGTGGCTGGGATGACCCAGTCAATACTTAGGCCACTGCCACATTACAAATGTCACAGGGGGTTTGGCAAAAAAAAATTCGAATATTATAAAATAAATTTGAACGTGGGAAGTTTTTTATTTTAAGTAAATAAATAGAATCAACCGTCAATTTTCTCAGTGTGTTACAACTGTTTAAATAGATGATCAATTTGTGGAATATCTTGGAAAAACGTAGGATTGGGGCCCTCAAGATTTGACCTAATCTTGCGAACTTTGAGTGGGAAAGGAAAAAATAACTTTAATTTGAACCAACTATAAAAGAGTTGGCGGCAGGCCAAGTCACTGTCAGTTTGTCCACTGATGCCCAAATCACTGATCTTTTAGTCTTCAACGACTGGAGTGATAGCGTCTCGCCTGACAGGCAATGGGAACCTCCCAAGTCTACTCCACGTAGGGGAAGTTCCAAGAGGTTGGGAACCAGTTTGGGGCGCCCAACCCACCGCACCCAGTCGCTCCAGCATCCATTTGTCTAAGCAAGAATATCAAACAAAAATTCTGATGTGTCCAGGGCGAGTTTTGAACTGTGGGCTGCATTTTCCAATGGCCAAAAGCCATTGGCGAGTTTTTTCCAAAGATTTGACATTAGATGCTTTATTCATCAAAGTTCCACGCCCGTCAGGCCTTGTTTCTGATGAATTAGTGCTATTGGATCTTGATGATGAAGGCTTATTGCCCTTGATTTTGTTCGGATCATTCATGCCAAGAGATTGCAGACTCCCCAAAAGCTCATCAAAAACTGCAAAAATTCATTGTATCAGATCATACAAAGTCAATACTAGAACAGGTGATGGGATCCTCAAAGGGAGAGTTGTTAACCATCGCTCATCCACCACATGGGCGAGTTTTCCCTGTGAGACAAGAGGGACAGCTGCCCTTCTCAGACCCTTTTTCGATGGGAAAGGGAACACCCCCCCTTCCAAACGGAGGGGGCGCTCTCCCAGACTTACAGGTATGCAAATGAACCAAATCTAGTGCAACCTTATACAAATAATGTCCAACTAAATTGCCTCCCTTAAGGGAAGGTCATTGGGGCTAACAGGGCAGGCATCGGTTTCCAATCCACTACTTCTCTCAATCCTGTGGTTCCCTGACCATGCCATCTCTTTCTCACCCTTGTTCACATCCTCAGTCCGTTCCCTAATCTAAGGTTGGCTGTGGCCTAAATCCTAGTCGCCTGTACGCATGTAGGAGCTGTACAGCTTAAACTCAAGTGGCGGCATGGGCTAATGGACTTTGAGGGACACGCCAACTGCGTACTGGTTAATTGGATAAAAGAAGTCCTAGCCCTGGACCTCACATTCCAGCACTGGTCCAGGGCAGCTAGGGCCAACTTTTCACAGGCACATAAACTTCTCAACCCCCACAACCCATCTAGCTACTCACATACCTCACAAACCGTCCCAATGCCTCAGGCTCACATGGAACCCCCTCACTTTAAACGTCTCCTCTGCACCATCTGGCACCTAGGATGGACGGTCACAATAATGTGCACTAGTCCGGGAAAGCGAAGACAAAGAGCAAGTTTACACAAAGGAAGCAGAACCACCACCCCCAGAGAAACATACATGATAAGGTCCTAACCATCACAAGTGGCAATTACCTGGATGCCTTAGAATTCATTTTAACCTCATGACACAAAAGGCAATATAGAGGCTCACCCATCACACACTCCTCTAATCAAGGGTAAGAGCAAATCCTGGCAATGCCTAAGATGATCCTACTGAACAGAGGATCTACCTTAACACTTTTCATGCAACATGTGCAGTATGTGGAGGGGATGGCACCCTACATTACCGCCTTTGAGCATTCTCTCCATCAAGAGACATATGGCGTGAGGTTGCGCGTCTGTTTAAAAGCCACAGAAACCAGGAGCTATCAATCTCAAGAAGCCTCCTCACACTCTGACTTGAGTCCCCAATACCACCCTCGCTCACTGTCTCATAGTCATTAATTCACTGTGGACTATACACACAGTCTTATTGTATGCCTTCAAGGGAACAGTGCTGACCATCCATAGGATAGTCAGAAGATTCCGCCTAAAACTACAAGAACACTTCTGTTAACTTTTGGCGGTATTGACTAGATCTGTTACGCTGGTGCACAGGTTTAACCACTGAGCAATGGACAAACAATATGAAGATCGCTGATCCTTAGTTTATAACAATGATATATAAATTATGGAGCTATCTCTCCAACTGACACTATTTTATTGTATATAAAAACGCGGATTACTCCTCCTAAACTTTCTTCCTCATTATACTTAAAAACCTCCCCCTTACATTCTCTCGTTCATCTATTAATTTTTAATTGTCTCAGTCGATCTTTACCTGTCAGCTTAGTAACTCTCTATTCCTTACATTTTAAGGGGTAAATCCCATCATTAAGGCTTTGGTGGAATTCCCTTGATCAGCCAAACTATAAGACTTTGATCAATTTGCTTCACATTGACATAATCTTCTGCTCAATCTCGAGGCACATTTTGAATCATAAAATATGATCCACCAGATATATGACTTATCGTCCAGTCATACCATACGTTGACATTACCCCCTTTGACTGGATGATAAGCTCCTATTGCTTGTATGCCCAAAGTAACTTTGCGTGAACTCAGTTGATAATCCATCCACACGCAGGTTCCTTAATGGTGTAGGCGTCAATACCAGTTTTCAATTATTTGAAATAGTCCAGTCCAGATGTTAGCAAATTTGTTCAATCTTTCAAATCTATGTTGATTGTGGAACAATATATGTTCTCCTACAGCTAACTGTGCAAGTCTGCTACACCTATTTTGGTCAGCCACTGATCAAGAATCTTCTTAGCTAAGCTGGTAGCTAAGCTTCTGTTTGTGTTTTATTATCATGTCTGGTAAGTTAGTCAGATAACGCTGCGGTTGTACTCCGCCATTATTCTCCAAACAGTAGTAAAGCAGAGCAGGCAAAGCCGGATTTCTACCATAGAGCAATTGGAAAGGACTCTTTCCTGTTGACAAGTGGTAGCTGATATTATAAGCAAAGATGGCGATGGACAGGAGTTTACTTCATTCAGAGGGACAATCCTTTACAAGCTTGTGGAGAATATTTGCCAATGTTCCGTTAACCTGTTCCACCAAACCATTAGATTCAGGGTGGTAGGGTTTATTCAAGACCTCGAGGATTGCCATTAGTTTGTTCAACTTGGACAGGAAATGCGACATAGAATTGGTACCATTATCCGTGAGGATAAATTGTGGACATCTATGTTTCTGTATGACACACTCCATGATAAGCTTAGCGGTGGTGACAGCCCCTAAATCATTGCTCGCTATTGCTTCCACCCACCTTGTCAAGTGATCAATTGCTACTAGTATATACTTGGATCAGTTTGCGTCAGTTGGCAGAGGTCTAACCACGTCAAGTGAAACAGTATACCATGCGAAATGGGGCATAAGCATGCGGTAGGTGGTCTTCTTGTGGAAAGGATTCTCCACTTGGCACTGATGACAAAAATTAACCGTCTCAAGCACATCATAGTGCATACTCTACCAATAGTAGTGGGGTCACAAGAACTCCAACGTTTTCCACAACCCTCCATGACCTACCGCCTTAGGAGCATCCACAATAGTTGCTGGCGTATAAGGGGGCTTTGGGAAACTCAGCGTCGCTTCTCTAATCTTATTATATAGTTCCCCATTGCGCAAGAAGGTATCTCATCTAAGACCATCTAGCGCCTTGATCATGTGTGGCAGCTCATTGTAATATTTGCCCAAATCATCTTCTCATATATGATGTTGGCCAAATTCGCCGTAATGGCAACCATTGGTAACTGCAAGAGACTGTCTGCATTCTGATGCTTCGCCCCAGCCAGTATACTATCTCAAAGTCATATTCTTGGATCTTCAATGCCCATCACGCAAGCCGTCCTTCAGAATTTATGGAGATTCTGCAGCCAGCGCAAGGTTTAATGAGCTGTTGCCACTTGGAATTTCACCCCAATGGAGGTATACCCAAAACTGCTTATATGAATATAACACCGTTAAGCACTCCCACTCAGTTACAGTTTAATTACGTGAATTAAAGTTTAAGCTTTATCTACAAAGCGTGACTAGGTGCTCTACGCCATATCATCCTTATGGGATAATATTTTCCCTACAGTGGAAAGGGATGCGTCTGTTTGCACTATGAATTACTTTTTTAAAATTAATATATTACAAAATGGGTACTCTTGCCAATGGGGTCTGCAAGACATCAAAAGAGTTTTGACATCATTCAGTTCAGTCAAAGGTGACGTTCTTTTTCAATAACTAAAGAGTGGTGCCCCAATACAACTGAAGTTTGGATAACCGCCAGTAGTAACCAACCATCCCCAAAAAACTTAGATATCTCTCTTATTGACCGGCCAAATCATCTTATGTATAGCTTCCACCTTTGCTGGCTGATGTTTAAGCCCTTTTAAGTCCACATTAAACCCAAGGTAATCCAAATGCTCTTGAAAAATGACACTTCAGAGGCTTGATTTTTGATGTTAGCATCATCAAGACGGCGGAACACTTGTTCCAAATGGTCTAGATGTTCCGTGAACGTCTGAGAGAGTACATTGATCTTGTTGAGGTAGACTAAGACACAGGATAGCTATAAGTCACTTAAGATCGTGCCCAAAGCCCGCTGTAATGTATCTGGGGCATTACATAACCATTGGGGTATACGCGTGGGTTGGAACAACCCCTTCTGAGGTGATTATAGCACATTTCTCCTGTTCCACTGCAGGCAACTTAATCTTTCAGTACCCCAATATCAAAACTATGGCTGAAAATAGTTAGCCCCTCCCAGTCGATCTAAAGCATTGTCAATCCATGGGTGGGGGTAGGAATATTTCTTTGTGACGCTACTAAGCTTCCGGTTATTGTTGACCACCTGGTTGTTGCCATCTTTTTTCTTAACAATTAGCACTGGTGATTCCCATGGACTCTTGGATGGCTCTAACATCCCCTGTCTGATTTATTGGTCTACCTCATTGGAGACTACTTCCTTTGCAGCTTTTGAGCGCTGAATAGAATGTGAACAAATGGGGCGTGGTAATCAATCATGTCTACCCAATGCACAAACCCTCTTGCATATCACAAATTGTGGTTGGTGGATGCAAAACTTCTTTGTATTTTTTAAACAGGGCCGTGACCCTATCCTTCTGTCCCTCTGACAGCCCATTCAGAGTTTCCCACGGAACCACTGTCATTAAGCTGATTAAGGAATTCGCCAGTAGGCCAAGGTCTTTCCATGATCTGAAATCGTTAATGTGATGAACCTCATCAATAGGGGTCAAGTGTAAATAAGCCACTTGGTGCCTTTGGACCGTGATAGACTCCTTCTGTAGGTTTAGTATCACTAATTTCACTTCCCCATGCCCTGGTAACAGTATTCCAGGAGCCCAATGATGTTCAAGCCACGATTGCAGGTTGCCCTATAATTTCACCATATAGACCTTCTGGCATATCTACTTTGAGCTACACCCCTTATATGACCTAATGCCCAGAGGGTATGATTTAACGCTTGCAGACCATAGTGGAGTAACGTTGTACTCATAGATCTGAGTAGAGGGCTCTGATCCTCTGCTTTTTTTAACACTAGGTGGTCCCAACCTAATGGGATACATCAATTAATCTCTGGTCCTCTGCTTCATACGCCAATATTGAACAGGAATTACCCCATCACTATACGCCATATTGATCTGACTGGAGTGAATTAGGTCCTTTAGGACTCTGCTGAAGGAAAGTAAATGAGGATCTGTTGTCCCAGGATACTAATTGTTTCTTCCGCCACATTGACCGCTTCCCATAATTGCTGCATGAATGCAGCTTCGATCAACATGTCATAGGTATTTTTAGGCAGAACCACTGCTGGGTCAGAAGCCCTGACTGAGCTGAACCTCATAGTTAACCCGATGTAAGCGCCCTCTGACATAGTGCTCTGTGCCCCTGCGGCCCATACACTACTCTGTGTTCCACATCAGGCTTCAGTGGAAGTTTAGCCACGATCTTGGTGGAGATTATATTGACTGGAGCGCCAGTATCTAAAATAGCTCGGATTTTGTATTCAGAACAAAAATATCACAGTGGTAAACTCTATATAAGAAAAACCGTTGGTGTTTATTACATGAATATCTAAGGGCTTTTATACAAAGAAAAGTGACAATACCAGCGCCAACACTAGGATAACTCTGAGAAACTTTTTCTACTGGAATTGCAACGTTTACCCCCACTAGGGAGGCGACGTCCGTTGAGGGTCCAACATCACTTGTGCCGTTTTGCTCAAGGAAACCAGGCCTATGGCCTTTTTCATATCTTGGTGATTCTCTGAGTCTGAAGGGTTATGGTCGCTCTCTTGGACTGAGGAAGAGATAATGTGGGGAAGTCGTTGCTATTTTAAATCATTTGGCAAGTATGGGGACTAATACAACGTGACTCATGAGAATTGTCAGGGACAATAAATTTGGATCAGTGGAGGTAGTGCGTCCTGTATCTACCTCGCTTGAGCTTTTCCTTTTATTATCAGGGAAGGCAACATTGCATGAACATTCAGTTTTCCATGGATATTAGCTGTATAGTGACATTTTTTGTCTGCATAAGAAACAATCATTCATAAAAGGCTCACATCTATGGATCATGCCAAAAGGTCTGGGTCTAAACTTAAAAGAAGAATTGTAATATGGGTGGGAATGAGCCATCTGTGCGTAAGGAGGGCGTAAAGGACCCTATGACATAGTGAGTGGGTGACATTGCCCAACGAATTTAATTGGGTTGTTATAGTCCATTTGACAAGGATGCGGCAGCGATCACAGAGGCTTTCCAATCCATGTTGGGAGCACTAATTGAGATGGTGAAATGGCGTAAAGAGTTAACAATTTGTAGAAGCTCCGCGTCTTCTTGAAGAATGTGGGGCATAGCATTATACAGTTCTCAATATGGATTAACCGCCGCCATCATTGCTATGCCTATATCCTCATTGATCAAGATATTTGCTCCCGCTAACACATGAACTTCAGCCATGAACTGCTCCAAAAATTCCATCAGGACTCGTTCTTTTAAAAATTTATTGTCAGAAATTCAGCCTTGCAATGCACCATCATGCCACGCCTCCAAACAGATGGAGCAAGTCTCCTTCACCTCTTGATACTTTACAGCACTACTCTTAAGGTAACATTTGACCTGGTCAGCGCTCTTGACATCCAGAGCGGATAACAACAGCTTAGCTTTCTTCCAATACGATGCTCCTTTCATGGCAAATTCAAACTGTTTGAAACATCCACGCAAGTTCCCATCTCAACTGAAAGGCGGCAACTTCTCAATCCATACAAAATTATCCAGCTCCGTGGTTTGGGCTTGTGGAACAGATGGGATAGTTTCAGATCTGACAAGGGAAACGTCTCCTTGTGGGAAATAATAGGGTTGTGTAGACAGATGTAAATCCGCTATAATTGACTGGGAAGAGGTTGGATTGCGGTTAGGAACTGCCGCGACCCCCAGTGGGTACTTGCTGGATGACCTGTATTATCACTCACCAGACTCGCTGCTGACTACACCTTTACCTTCCTTACCAGTCTGTTCAGCGAAAAGTTCGTTTATTACCTCTGCCCAGCTTTGACCAAATAGCACCGACAATACCCATCTCACCCCCTTTTCTCAAGCTCTTCAAATTCCTTCTGTAATTTGTAAAAGAATTCTCACTCTGTGTCCAGTTTAGCTCCAGTTCTTGAAGTCATAAGAGGACATCCTCCAAGGTGCCCTACATTATCGCGTTCTGCCGTCCAGTGTCACATGCTTGTTGGTTCACTTCATCCGTTTGAATGATAAGAGTGGCTCGTTCCTTCACCAACTCCTCATTAGACCATCAAAGGTTATCTAGGAGCACTCGCATATCAGCATACTCCACCGCCTTAATGAATGTAAGAGTTATGACTCAGCCCTGAGCCACCTGACTGGAACTCTCCAGCTGGTTAATCCACCATTTTAATTGGATGTTTTATGAGGTTGCCAATAAAGAGCTGGTCAAATGGTCAGCCATCCACTGGTTACTCCACTCAGCACAAAGTTGACTAAATTTGATTGCCACTGTGCTGGATAATCATTTATCTGACGCTCTAACAGGGTAACCCAGTCCCTCATCTGAGCCACCACTGTGTCAATTCCTTCCACCCATTCAGACATTTCCACCATAAGGCTTGGTGTTACTACCTAGCGTCGTGACATACTGTACTCATTCACCCAATAGCCCACTATGGTCTAACAATTCTCCTATTACTTGGGGTAACTCATTTTTCAAGAGTGAAACTAATTCGTCCAGACGATGGCAGATGTCCATGACACAACTGTCTATGTGCACTAGCGCCCCCTGGATTTCTGAGAGAGAGCCATCGAGGCGTTCAAGCAAGAGGCGAGTGTCATTCTGATGCACTTAGATATAAACGCAAGACATCACTAATTTCAATGGTATGTTGGTCCAACACATGAAGTAGTTGGAAGATCAAAGTTTAAAATATGCAGACAGTGATTATTCAGCTCCATGGGAGCTGAGCTAGCAGACAACCCCATTGTGGTAGAATCAAGTAAGAAATATACAAATCATAATGGGCTTCTTAGTCACGTTGATTATAAACAGACTTTGGGCATGTTCACTCAAATCTTCTTCAGAGAGGCGATAACCCCACAAGAGCCATTCTATGATACCCCGCAGTTGCTAAAAGGATACGTTAGTGGACCTGTCATGTTGGTCTGAGTCTATCATGGGACAAGCAGCTAACTGCAGTTCCGTCCTTGTGTCCTCATCTCCTGGTTCCGTCACTATAAATAGTGCTGATCTCTTGTTAGATGTTTCTATTGGTTCCCTGGAGTATCGGATATAAAACCCTATAAAATTCTGACATGATGAGTGGGGGCTCGTCATGATGCCCTAGTTGCCGTTGTACTACAGTTGACCAGTGGCCCCTTGTAGTGAGCACCACTACTAATATTTGGCAGTATTAATTAGATCTGCTATGCTGGTTGCACAGGTTTAACACCACTGAGCAACAGACAGATGATATAGATACCGCCAATCCTTAGTAAATAATAACATTATATAAAATATGGAGCTATTGCTCCAACAAACACTATTTTATATTTATTCAAGGTAAGCTGACCAGGGGATGGACATTACCAATATTAAAACTAAAACTAAAAACTAACGTAACTAATTGATTCAAACAAAACGCCCAAATGAGCGGATTTAGTGAAACATTTAGAAAAAAAACAACCAACCAGGTGAGAGAGGAAACCGCTTACCCCTCCATGGTGGAAGGGGAGGGGAGATTGGGGGGCTCATCTTTGGCAGCAGCTTCTTCCTCCCATAGTAGAGTACATGTCAAGGCAGACAGTAATGGTGTTGGGGCATCTGTGGCATGTGGTTTGATATCTCTAATACTTGGTTTTTCTTGGAAATTGCCAGCTAGGAAAATGGCACTGATATATTTGGTTAAAGCTTTTTCAGCTTTAATGTGGGCATCTGGGAGTTTAATGAATGTGCCAATGTTAGTTCAGGTAATCTTAGCTTTTTAGTTCCGTGCTATAGTTGCCAAATTCTGGATAGCATCATTAACATTTTTGTATAAGTGTTTTATTATGATTTTACTCTTTTGAGTAAGACTTTTGGGGATAACAGGAGGTGAAATTCCTCCTGTGAGCATTGCTACTGATTTGGCGACAGCTTTACAAATGGGGTGACAATCTAGTGTTGCAGCTGCTTTGACTGCAAACTGGTGATCACTTCAAAATGACTTGGCATTTGACTGTGGTGTATATAGTTGAGGGGGATATTTGGCATCCCATTCTGTATTAGTGAACCGCTTGATTTGCAGAGATGGTTCTTCAATGAGCTTACCTGATTCATAAATTTTAGCCAATAACTCCCATGGGTTTTGGTTGAATTGAATTAGAATCAGCATATGGTTAAGGTTTGGTTGATTCATTTGAGGAAGCATGGTATCAAACTATGATCCAATCTGATGCTTGATTAAAGAAATTATTTGTTACATTGGGGCGAGGCAGAGGCTGATTGGTGGCTGCAATTGTTGATGCAGCTTTCGGTTTTGGTAAAGGGGAGTTAGGATTGTGCCTCATACCAGAACTTATATGGGGTGGGTGGCGGATTAGAGGTCAGCGGACGAGTCATCCAATCTGTAAGAAGTGGCTAAGGAGGGGCACTTGCGTTTTGTTTGGTCCAAATTGAAACATGAGGGACATATCATCCACCCGCCCTTGATGCGGGCCAAAACAGATGGTTGAGCGCTGAGGGAATAACGGCGCATGGCGAAATTGCCACTGCAATTTTACTAAGTTCAGGGCTTATTGTGGCATATTCCCGAGGCCCAGCAAGTTGTGTGGCCCCATTTGGGACCACAAATTGTAGGATAGGTTTGGAGCCATAGGCTGCCAAACCAGCCATCAGCTCCTGGTGGAGCATTTCAGGGGGGATGTGGGTGGGCAAACCAGCAAACTGGACCACCAAAGTGGTGTCCTCTGGGAGCCAGGTCTGAGTTGTGGGGAGAGGGGTGCCCCGGAATACCAGGGGCACAGTTGCTGCAGTGGCAGCGTCACCTTCACAGGTGAAGCTGAGGTCAAAATACCCCTTATAGGGGTGGAAATCTATAAATCTGACGGATGTCATCACCGCCTGTGCCATTTTAATAATGGCTTAGTTGTGGTATGAAAATAGTTTCCCATAAATGACCCTTAGGCCCTAGTGCATGTTGCTCCGGGGGAGCACCAGGGGGCAGCGAGGTAATGCGTGGGTATGAGCAAGGTGGGCGTCAAGATCCTTGGGAGGAACGAATCATCCCATGGGTTTGGAATGACTGGGTGAACCAGCCTGAGCGCGTTTTCCTGCCGGACAGAAAATGGTGGGGGGAGTTTTGCTGCTGCCCCACACTGGAGCAGCTAGCAGAGAATCTAAGGACATCAGAGTAAAACTACAACGGGAGATTAGGATTCACTTTTAATAATTCATGTAATTTTGCTTAGAAAGATACACCGAGTGGAAAGAGATCCCCAACCAACACCATTTTATTATATAAAAAACTCAGACTACTCCTGCTAACTTTTCTTCCATGATATATTTAAAATGTCCCCCATCCATTCTATAGTTCAGCTATTAATCTTAAATCATCTCAGTCAATCTTAACCTATCAGCTTAAGAACTATCTATACTCTACAATTTAATGGGTTTCATCCCATCATTAAGCTTTTCCCTATTCCCTCTCTATGCCAAACTATTAGTAATTTGATTAATTTGCTTCTCATCAACATAATCTTCCACTCAATATTGAGGCTCACCTCACTCATAAAAACAATTATTTGGATATATGGCTTAACATCCTGTCATACTTATTTCTTGACAACTTCCAAGCCTGATTCTATAAATACATGAAGCTAAAGCAACAAAGAAACATTAAGTCATGGTTTCCAGTCTGGTTTCTACACTTGGACCCCTTCCTCTACACGTGTTCCATCATAGGGGAAGGCTTCATAGAATAGGGTACTCAATCCCCACTACAACTGGTGGTACCGGCTGACAACAGGATTTGCTTGTCTGCTCTGGGGTGTCTCAAAATTTCACCCTAACATCTAATTCCCCTTCCCCAACCCTTTTCCTAGCTCATAATGGTAGTGCCCATCCCCTGGTTCGCCAACCCTAATATAATAATTTAGAATAAATTATAACTTAGATTCCTTCTCAGATGGAATCCAAATTTTCTAAGCATCAGTATGCAGTTGTGGTAGAAAACTAAATTGGAAGTTATAAAAGTGGGTAAAGGTTGGTAGGTTGCATTTTCTAGCTGACATTCTCTTGTAATAGTTTTAGCCAGCTTTGTCATTGCATCAGACTGGAGTCAAATACTTTTTGTGCTAATCTTCTTAACAGTTTTCTTGCTCTTTACTGTTATCACTAGTAACTTTTTGTGTTAATATGGCAGGTATGTTATGTTCTTTTTTGTATAGAACTTTAGAAGGAGACATATCAGTAATATGATGAATGACTCATTAAGCCATAAGTACACTCAGGAGGTATTGATTTTAGTTTAAGAGATTGGAAGTAGTCATATTCCTTATTATATTACTAGAGTCGCATTTGCTCCCTTACATTTCCAATTTGTTGATGGGATGTATAGCGCTAAAAAAGGCAGTTGAGTCCTCATGCTTGTTGCTAAAATATGCAAAACTCTCAAGGTAAAGTCACATCTATTATCACATATCAATAGCTTAGGATAACATGCCAAGTAAATACATATTGATATAATGAGTTGGTGGTGGCCTAGGCAGTTTGCCAGGAATAGCAATTGCTACAAACCACTTTTTGAAGTGGTAAACTTCTACGTTAATATATAAATCTCCTGATGATTCATGGAGTGGACTCACAACCTCTCTAATGATGGTACGGATTGGTTGCTGAGGGTTAACAGATAATGCTTGTACTTAAGTGTATGCGGTAATGGTTTCTGACAAGAGATGTAAGCATTAATAACTTCCAATACAAAGTCAGAAATCTCGTTCCAGTAGTAGCAAATCTTGATCCATTTGTAAGTTTTTCTGAATCATCCATGTCCCTAGGTATTTTGGGCTTTCATTTAATACTGGTACCTATTCAAAGTCATATGTAAGATAAACTTTCTGACACAACTCACTCATATGATAAACCATCAGTCCTTTTGTGTTTTGCAAATTTCATTTCAGCATCTTTTTAACCTGGTTCATATTTGTATTCCCAAACTGCTGGCTTCATGAATAAGTTTTGTGAACGTTAGCTTTGATTTTATATTGATAGTAAGATGAAGTAACCCAACATCGATGAATCCCCCCCTTGGGTTGGGACCATCTAGTACTAAAAAAAACAAAGATGAAGTAACCCAGGTTTTGACTTTTTTTCCACTCAACATTAAATTTTGAGAAATTCTAGAAAAACAAGTCAATTTTTCACCAACACCTCATCTCAATCTCCAAATTTATGTCCTCGGATCCACCACCTGCTGCCCCAGTATGGGGCAGTGGCGCTCCACCCACTAGCACTTACTGACCAGCAGCCAAACGTGGGCAGACTGGCTCATCCAGTTCACCAAATACATCTGGACACTATGTCCCCCCAAGGGACTTAGCACTCCAACTCACATGAACCTCCCAACCTGCCCTATACCTAGCACTACCTTAATCCAATATTTGCTTTTGCCTCCGCATTATGTATGGACATCTCTTCCAATACACTGACAAATCAATAGTTGCTCTTGCAGCGGCCACCTTTGTACCAGCAGGGCTTATTGACTTCCATCCATACAAGGGCTATTTTAACATGGGATTCCTCACCAAAGAGGCCGTAGCCACTGCAGCAGCTACGCCATTAAATAAACAAATACCCCCATTACCACCACCCAAACACTCCTCCCAGATGATATCACACTTGTTGTAACCTTTGCAAACCTCCCCTCACACCTTCCCCCTCAAACACTCTATGAGGAGTTGATGTTGGGGTTGGCCACATATGGAGAAAACCCTATTTTCCAATTCATTGTCTCAAATGGTGCTGAACGCCTTATGGCACCTCGGGCAGTGGCCACCATTACCTCCCACCAGCTGAACATGGACCAGCATATCCCACCATGCTCCTGTATCCCATCCGCACCTGACCATTTTTTGGGCCCACACTGAAAATGGTCGCACAATTGCCCCCTTTTCTGTGAATTGTACCACACCAAAAAGGCATGTCAATATAATTAACACCCTGCAAACACGACTAACTCCACCCATGAGGCCACACCACCAGCGTTCAAGTGAGGATTTTGGCTGCCCCCACCCCACAGGCCATACACTCAAATCAGAAGCAAAATCTAGCACCTCAAACCCAAGCTGGCCAATACTCACTCATGCCAACCAATCGGATGTAGGATTGGACCTATGTGCAATCCAGAAAATCTCCCACCCCAAAACCAACCCAACCAAAATCACCTATCACCCTATTTTCCTGAACTAACCAAAATCCCTGGAACTTATTGGATGTAGTGACCAAATCTGATGAAATTGCCCCAACACCAAGTTATCCAATTAAAATAACACCTTATCTGAATTCAGACTTTGATGCCCCAGCCCTGACCAACTGATATGTCCCCAAACCCAAAACCACCTTTTTCCAAAGTGACCACCAGCTTGCCAAGGCCGCGTTGGTCTGTCCTAATAATCCCCATTTTTGCAAATTGTGTGCAAAATCTGTTATGGAATTTAAAAAAGGGCTGCACCCCCTTTACCCCCTCTGATTTTCCTCCTATCGCAAAAGAAGAAATCCAACACCTATATGAAACTGCCACCACCACTGTCAAGCATGTTGCTGAACTGGCAGATTATTCCATATCCAAACGCACCACAAGAGCAGATACTGCGAAGATAGAACAACTTCATGACGCCTGCATCTAGGCTGAACACCACGTTGCCAAACTCATAGAGGCTTTAATCTTGGCCCAAATTTGCCAATCTCAACAACTATCTACTTCACCTCGACCCTCATCCCGTGGATGCCCCAACCCACTGCTCTCAGGAATGATCTGCTTTTACAATGCTGAGCCTGATGATGATCTACCTGATTCCCCCTCCCCTCCACCACGATGGGATAAGCATCTCGCTGCTGTGCCACCTGATAGATTATTTTCTCAAATCTTGTTACGTCTCACTGCCCAAATATGGCGGTCAATTCATGTTTTAGTTTTTAGTCAGTTTAGTTTTGGAGTTTTAGTTTTGGTATTGTCCATCCCCTGGTCAGCTTGCCTCGGTTAAATAAATAAAAGATGAAGTAAACTAGTCCATCCACACTCATGTGTTGCGTCCCGTCTCAATGAACACTAGCATGTCATATTGAAGTGATTTTAGAGCCCATTAGGCTAACCTTCCATTAGTATCTTTTGTGCCTTGAAGGCACTAAAAATCTTTTTTTCAATCCTGTAAAATTTTTATACAAAGAATGGTCCAGAAAGTGTTTCACTGAGAGTATACCTCCTAGGAATCCCTTCTCTGTGACAATATAGTTTCACTCAGCCTTTGATAGCGCTTTGGTGTAAAAAGACATAGATTAGTCAGTGCCTTTATCATCCAACTGCAGAAAATGGCCCCTGGTGATAAATTAGATGCGTCCATAAAGAGAACAATTAGCTTTCATAATTTAAATATTGCATAATTGGTCTTTGTTCTATTAAATTCTATATAATCTTAGATGCTATTTTCTGTTTAATCCCCATATATAAGGAGTACTTTGCCGAGTAACAGAACAAGGGGCATGGTAAGTTGAGCAGAATTGGAGATTAACTGATGATAATATCTCATTATTCTTAATAAGACATATTAAATCTGAGTCTCTTATGTTCAGACATCTTGGGAATTGAGTCAACTTTATTGTATAAGAGTGGAATCTCTCTTGCAATGTGGCATGCACTAAGAAATACAATTCTTATTGTAATAAGGTACGTTTTGTGGGTTTGAGACTTATTGTTATTTTCTCAAAATTATTATAAACTAACTTGAGATGTTTTATATGATCAGTAAAGGTTTTAAAACATTATTTATAATAATTAGTCATGTAGATAAATTTAGGATGATGCATGTTATGTTCCAATGTCCTTTGTAATGAAGAGTCACATTACATAAAACTTGAGAGATGGGTAGGTTGCAACAAATTCTTCCTTGCATATTAAGGCGCAGTTATCTTGGTCTATTGGCAATTTATCCAACTGTCAGTACCCACTGTTGAAGTCTATTGTGTAGAATAATTTGAGTTATAAAGTAAGGCCAATTCATTATCTACTCTTAGGATGGTATAGTTTTCCTTTTATGTGGCTGTTACCTTCCTGTAATACATTTTTATCATTTGACCACTAATTTCTTATATATGCGTAATAGTGGGGAAAACCATGGACTCTGTGAGGGCACAAGTATGCCATCCTCCCACAAATTGTTTTAAATCAGTCTTGATGTATTACTCTACCTACTAGGAGACTATATGGCTTCAATCCTGTTGTACTAAAATTTCCATTTATACTGTGTATCAAATCTTTTTTATCAGAACCTAATCAACGCCTTACATGGAAAAATAGCTCGACAATCTTCAAGTAGCTTATGCAACTTCTCAAGTTTACCTTAATATTTTGTTTGATGTATGGACTTAATCTATTGCACAATAAGTTATCATTAGGTAGGCTCAAATCAAGTTGAGTATTAATAAGATGAACCTTTTTAATTTCTTAGTTAGAATTAATTGTCCTTTTCCAATCTCATGATGTTTCTTGACTATGATTTTGAGATTTTATAGCTTTTTTGCATTAATTTGATATCTTCTGATGAGCCAGGTTAAGTACTTTGGGTAATATTTATGGTTCAAATTCAACGACTCTGTCATTGGTAGTGATGATTGATAAGCAATTTGGAGGTTTATTTAAGGCTATGTTGGTTAAACCACAATTGTTCATCTGGTTTAATTTTCACCACTTTGGTCACAGATAATGATATGATATATTCTGCATCTACTGAATAAGGGATATTTTTGTATTTTATCCAGGAAATGGAATAATTTAAAGGCAAAGCGGAAACAGAGTTTTAATTTAACAAGATTCTTCCTTCATAGTGGAGTCTTTATTATCCAGCACAAGAGGAACTTTTTGTTAGAGGAGAGATGATACCCTCTCAAGAAGTTATTACCTCATTGATGTTCAATTACAATTTCATCCTGATGAGTATGTCATTCTGTAACACTTGGAATTATCCCAGGTCTGAGTGCCATAATTTAAAAGATTCTTTGGCGCACCAACAGGCAAAAACAGATCAAAATCAGGTAGGTAGGGGAATTTGGTGCACCGTCAGTGCAAAGATTTTTACATTGAGTTAATTAGAAAACTATTTTGTGGTTAGTTCAATCCAACCACGTGAAAACTCCTTGAAGCTGGATGGCCAAAAAAACCTTTAGGTAAGCGAGGTAAGCAGACCCCAAAACAACCTTTGTTTTTCATTCATGAAATAAAAAAGGTTCTCTAAACAGAGCTTGTCTGGGGAGCAACTGACTATGCTCCCCTGAGCGGGAAAGCTAGGGGTAAAATTCAAAAAATGAGCTTCAGAATTGGTGGGTGCACCTTTTTATGGCTGCCCTTTGGGGGCCTCACCAGAATCAATGATTAGGCTTGTACAAACCTAATCAATAATTTGGGTGAGGCACAATCCAGCGCCCAAACTATATCAACTAAAAATCTTAATAATAAAAACTAATTGACTCAGATTTAAAAACCTGAGTTAAATTTTAACAATCAGGATGAACTCAGTTTGTTAAATTACCCCACTAGGGTAGTGCCCATCCCCAAAGAGGGGCCCCACAATGGAAGGCCGCCACCATGAGGGCTTCCTGGGGCGAGTTAACTTGAGCCCCAGGAAAATTAGCTTGGAGAAATTCTGGGTCCCTCATGAGAAAAAAAAAAATGGTGAGGGCGAATTGGGACTGAGCAGCTGGAATCCACATACCCAGAATGAAGAAGCACGCCCACTATTGGCTGTGTTGTTCCCCCTCTCATGTTCCTGTTGAAGATGGTCTTCCCATCCCAACCAGGAAGGCACTTTCTCCAACAGAAGCACAAGAGGGGTATGCGGTCCAGCGTGACTGGACAGCCATCCCCTTTCTATGTGGACCGTCTATTGGTGAGGGACCCCTGCTGGTACAGGTGCCCTTGGTGTCAACTGAATCCCTGGTTAGTGGGAGGCCCCACTAGGAATTTCATATGACGATAACTTTGAGTCCAGGATTGGCCATCGGTCACTGGCTCCCACCAGTTCTGGGTCCTAGACAACTGGGACCAAGTGACCACTGAGGTCAGCTGAACAGGAACCATTGTCATGCATCACACAATGTCTTCATATTTATGTAACACTCAGAAATATTCCAGTTCCGAGTGCCATAAAATAAAATATGCTTTGGAGCACCAACAAAGCCAAAACAGACCAACTTTGGGTAGGCAGGGGGATCTGGTGCACTGTTAGTGCCAAAATACCTACATCAAGTTAGTTGGCAAAACTGAATTTGTGTTTGGTCTAACCCAACCACACAAAAACTCCTCAAATCCAGATGCTCAAAAAAGATAATAGATAAGCCAGGTAAGCAGACGCCAAAACAACCTTTAATTTCCATTTAGGATAAAAAAGGGACCCTCTGAATAGAGCTTGTCTGAGCAGCAACTGACAAAGCTTCCCTTAGTGGGAAAGCAAGGGGTAAAATCCAAGTGAGCTTTGAAATTGGCGGGCACACCTTTTTATGGCTGCCCTCTGGGGGGTCTCACCTGTTTTCATTGATTAGACTTGTATGAGCCTAATCAATGTTTTCAGTGAGGCATAGCGCAGGGCCAAAAATGACCAAACAAAAAGCTTTTTATGATAACTATTTGACTTGGACTTGAAAATTTTAAACCTGAGTCAAAATTTAATAATCAAGTTGAACTCAGTTTGTTACACATACTGTCTGTTGTCTAAGGCAATCATTAAAACTGGAAAACTAATTTTCCAAATTTGAGTCAGAAAGGAGGAGTAGGCACCTAAAGTACTGTGCGAATTAATGTGAACACAAGTGATAATTAGAAAAAAAACAACATTTATTAGTTATACTTGAAGAAAAAAGAGAAAAGAATATAATTTATATTAGTTTAATAAGAAATATGTCCACCCTTGGCTTTTATAACTTCTTCAACACGTTTTTTCAAAGAATCAACAAGTTTTTTACAGTTTTCTCATATTTGTTGGTCTCAAAACCATGTGTGGATTACAGCCTCAATCAGTTTTGTTATTGTTGTGCAATCTATTTTACAAAGTCTAGCTTTTACAATAGTCCACAGATTTTCAATCAGATCAAGGTCTGGTGCTTTTCCTGGCCATTCAAGGCATGATATCTTTTTCTCCTTGAAATATTTCATCATGATCTTGGAGCGTGACATGGAGCCAAATCTCGTTGAGAAACTTCTTGACCATCAGCATCAACTTTTCTTAGTTCAGCTTCCAATCTGTGTTCTAGCAAGTCTCTGTATTTTTGCGATTTCATCATGCCTTTGATTGGCACAAGGCATCCATTACCTTTATAAGAAAAGTATCCCCCAGAACATCTTCTTTAACGGATGTTTAATAGTTTTATCAATATGAGCTGTCATAAGTTTTTCATTGTCACTTTTTCTAACAAAACGAGATCGCTGTCCTTGTACAAAAAATGGCTCTCATCTGAGAACAACACTTTTCTTCATTCTTCAACAGTCCAGCGCACATATTTTTGCCCAATCATATCGTTTTGTCATCATGGCAGCAGTCAATAACTGTTTTTTGAGGTCTGACTGTTTTTCTTCCTCCTTCTATAAGTCGTTTTTGTATGGTGGAGTCATATACAATAACTCCAGTCTGGAAGTTTTGAATTACACTTCAAAGGGGGCAGGTTTAATCTTGAAGTTACACTGGGCGGATTCTCTAAAAAGGCTATAAATTTAAATGGAAATACAGGTTATAATTCGGCCTAATTTTTTTGAAAGATAGAGTATTTATAGGCTTTTTTATGGTTCATAATCTATCAGAGTAAATTAAATTCTGCGTGATTGAATCTTCAAGAAATTGATCAGAATTAGATTTATCGTTAACCTTGATAGATTGTGATATATTGCTTGCTCCTTCTGATGATGTTGAAGGAATTGATGAAGTGGATTTTTTGGAGATATGAGAATTCAGAGAAATCCTGACACTTCCCCCTCAAGCTTCAATCACGGTGGAGGATGACTTCTTAAAAACCTAGGATGAACATGATTTACCACTATACCAGTATCAATATGAACAATTTAATACTCTTATCATTTTTAAATATAACTCTATAGGGACCAGAAAAACTAGTTCCCAACTTTTTAGTCCTCCCACCAGGCTGAGAA
>JAKSZP010018797.1:0-83143 GCA_022478985.1 Massospora cicadina | reverse complement strand
AGACCTCCTCAAAGAGGTTTATGCACAGGAGCATTCAAAACATCATATAAAATTCAAAATAGCGTAAAATGGGGTAAAGGTTTATTTTGGGAGACAACCAACAAGGAATGTTGGTTGGGGAAAATATATTTAAGCTTGGATGGGGAAATTGGGGTTATGCCGCAGTGGGCCCAAGCAGCGACTCACCAATAGGGCCATACTTCCATCTGAGTCAGTAAAATAGGCTGAAACTGACTTCACTCAAGTTATTGACTGAAGTTGGATTCAACTCAAACGCGTTATTTTGTAGGTGGAACAGGTTTCAAAACCCCATTCCTCAACTAACCAAACTGAACCATCTGACTTAATTTAGTAGATAGTTCGTTTTAATGCTTGAGCTGCCATCAGGGGCTGGGCACTAGGCACCCCACTAGCACCAACTTGGGCATATTTTGCCCTTACCCAGCGCTGGTCTAGGGTGTGCTTCAGGTCTGGGAGGCCCTGTAGCTTCACCTTTTGGGCCTCCAAGCGCCCAGCCTTATCTTTGGGGTTGATCCCCACTATGATG
Organism: Massospora cicadina; assembly: GCA_022478985.1. Lineage (NCBI taxonomy): Eukaryota > Fungi > Entomophthoromycota > Entomophthoromycetes > Entomophthorales > Entomophthoraceae > Massospora > Massospora cicadina. The sequence goes on along the minus strand of JAKSZP010018797.1, from coordinate 82,596 downwards.
TCATGGGTGCTTGACATTACCGTCTCCTCCTGACGGGGCTCAACCCCCCTCTAGGGGCTTGCGCTAGGGAAAAGTTCTTGTGGGCAGGGGCCAACTTCATGGCAGTGATGGACGGTTTGGGTTGGGATACGGCAGCCTGGGGAAACCACTGGTGGAAGGCGTCAATTAGATCTTGGGCATGCACACAGTTGCACGCTGGTACCCAACTGTTTTTGGCCGCGTCAAAGCCCTTCTAGGACACCAGGTATTCAAGTCTTCTTTTAATTCGGCGTGAGGCAAATATATCTTTTACCTCCCACTCTGGAGCCCCATCCACGAGATAGGCCTCAGGAGTCTCTGGTGGGGGGCCCTCAAACAACTTCAGTTTACTTTCATGAAACATGAAAAAGATCTGGACTGAGGGGTGAGATCTAGCTGGTATGAGGCATGGCCCACATTTCTAACCACGTGGTAGGTCCCAATCCTCTTTGGTCCCAGCTTCTTACATGGCTCCTTGATTGGGATATTACGAGCATCAAGCATCATGGGATCCCCTTCCTTGTATGCGAGACCCACTCAGCGCTTCCCATCAGCGTTCTCCTTATATACCTGCATAGCCGCCTCCAAGCTTGTGGAAACCCCTTGGTGGACCTTCTTGATAGTCTTGGAAAAGTCCACCACCGCTTCAACCTTAGAACCACAGCTGGGCTCCATGTTAAAGGCGGGGCTAAAGTCATGGTTGGCGAAAAAAGGGAACAACTGATAGAAGAATGCATAGTGTTGTTGTAACTAAATTGGGCCATAAGGAGGTGAGAAACCCAATCTGAACGATCCGCGGCAGTGTAACATCGCAGATACTGTTCCAAGCACTGGTTCACTCGTTCAGTATGCCCATATGATGTGGGAGATAGGCAGTTGAACGGCAAGGACAAATCTGAAGAGTTTTACACAACTTTTCCCAAAACATGGAGGTAAACTGTGAGCCCTGGTCGCTGATAATTTCTTGGGGGACCCCATGGAGCGCAAACACATGGATGACAAAAAGCCTAGCCATCTTAGCTGCGGTTATGGTGGTTCTGCAAGGGATAAAGTGGGAAAATTTCATAAACCGGTCCACCACTACCATGATGGCATCATAACCATCTGAGACTGGTAACTCCACAATGAAATCCACCGAGATGGAGGTCCAAGGCCCATCAGCCTTTTGGACTGGTACCAACACCCTGCTAAAGGTTGACGATTGGGTTACATCTAGTTGCATACCAGGCACTCATTACAATAATGGCCCACCTGAGCTGGCAAGCCCTTCCAATTGTATGTGCAACGTATCAGCTCCAAGATCTTTGCTTTCCTGGATGATCAATGATGATTCCATCGTGTTGGTCCCAAATAATGTCCAGGTGCAGTGGTCCAGCAGGTACCCAAAGGCGCCCCTGGAACCACACCATCTCATCCTTTATGTGATAGCCCCTGGATAGATCCTCTTGATTTTAAGCGCTCTTTGCAAGGACCATACTTATTCGCCCAATAGAGGCTGAGAGAGGATGTCCTTTCTGGACATACTATATTCCTCCGCGTTATCCAGAGGTTCAAGCGCTGGCTTGTTAGCCAGGGGAGAGGGAAGCAGCGACAGAATTTTACTTGGAGGTATCATAACCTGGGTGTTGTGCACCTCTACCTCCTTGGGGTCAGGGGCTAAAGCAGGGTTGTGGCTCAAAGAATCTGCCAAACCATTATTCTTGCCCTTGGTGAACTCATACGTGAATGCAAATTGGGCAAGGGTCTCATGCCAACGGGTCTGCTGTGGGGGTTAGGACATGAGGCGCGCAGTAGTACAGCAAGGCACGGTGGTCTGTACATATGCGGAATGGTTGGGTAGAGCCATGCAAGTGGTGACGCCAATACATCAGCGCCTACACCAATGCTAGTAACTCCTTATTGTAAACAGCGTAGTTCAACTCAGGCAGCGACATCTTCCTAGAAAAACATCCCACTGGATGCTCTATCCCATCTTCGCCTACTTGTAACAAGGCGGCCGCTATGGCGAAGTTGGAGGCATCAGTTGACATAATGAACTCCTTTGAAGGGTCGACATGGCGAAGAACAGTCGTGGACATTAGGGTGCACTTCACTGCATGGAAAGAATCCTCCAAAGTGGGGGACCACTGAAGCACCTTGGCCCCGCTAGCCTTGTATAGGGGAGCCATCACCTCAGATAGATTGGGAATGAACTTCTTGAGGAACGTGCACGTCCCCAAAACCTCCTTTATTCCTTAACTGAGGTGGAGGTAGGCCACTCTAAATCGCCTTCTCCTTGTCTGGAGTTATCATGTGTCCTTGGTCGAACACAACGTTGCCCAGAAATGTGACCTGGGACCTAAAGAACTCGCACTTTGAAATCTTCAACATAAGGCTGGCTGCCTTTAGCTCCACCACCTGCCAAAGATGAACTGCATGGGACTTCTGATCAGGGGAAAACACAAGGATATAATCCATGTACGCGACCGCGCATACCCCTAACAAATCCCCCAACGCTGCATCAATGCGGCGTTGAAAGATAGCAGGGGCATTCTTAAGCCCAGAGGGCATGACCCAAACCTGGAAGATCCCTTTTTGGGTATGGAATGCAGTCAACCACTTTTTTCCCTTTTTAATCTGAATCTAATTGAACGCGTTGAGGTAATCCAGCTTGGAGAAGACCTTCGCCTTCTCCACATAACGTGCAATCTGCAAATCCAAAGGAATGGGATAGAGATCTGGTACAGTAACGTTGTTAAGGTTGCCATAGTCTATGCATGGGCGTAAGGTACCATAAGACTTCTCCACGAAGAGTAAGGGGGAGCATACAGGGGAGGTACGCTGAAAAATCGCACCCTTGCTAACTGTTCTTTTACCCAAACATCCAACGCCTCCTCCTCCCGGACAGTCAATGGGTAAATAGGGGGAAGAGATACACACCAGATCCACCGTGAGATTGAAGTCACAATCAAACTCAGAATGCTCAGGGAGTGCGCTGGCAGATGCTGCATCAAAAGAGGATTTCAAACCCTCCAAGCAAGAAGGGATAGGAATTTCCACTGAGGACTTCTGCATTGAGGCAAGGTGACAAGGGATATGGTGGGGCCAATGAGGCAAGTTGCCTGGGGCGTTTTCATCTGACAAAGGCATAACAAATGTGCGACCATTATTCATGGTGAGAGACAAGGTATTCTCCTTCAGGTTAGTTCTAACGTCAAACTTCCGCCACCACTCCACACCCAAAATGATAGGGAACAGGAGGTTTTTGATAGCACTTAAGTGATCAGACAAGTGGTACTTGCCAACCTGATAATCCACTGTTCCAATGATTTTCAGAGTGGGAATACCTTGAAACGCCCCTCCTCTAACCACATCACCTGGCAAGTAACTCAGCTAAGGTAGTCGGCTAAGTACTGGTCTATATAGTTTCCAGAAGCGCCAGTATCCACCAAAATAGTAGTGGTGAGCTTCCCTAAAGGCGAGGAGAGGGTGGCAGTCAATAGAAAATACCCAGTATGGTCTTTATTTATTGAAGATAATGACAACGCTTCACCAAAATTCTCATCATTTGGCTTAAGCCTGCACACAGAATTGGTTTTGGAATCAAAAAAGGGGTGGGATATTTGGCCACTCTTAATACTGAGGCCGCATACCCCACCATGCCTTCTGCAGGTGCATATGCTTGATTATATCTTAAACGAAGTTCCTTCTCCACCTCCTGAGTGTGCCAGATCATGGTAGAGGTCAACTGTGGGTTCTTAGGGGTAATTTGATACACCAGAATAGGGTCCTCATCCAGCATTAGAACAAATAAAAGGTTCAGAGATAGAGTCCAGGGTTTTGTTATAAAACGCGTTTTTAGATGCAAATGACCCTATCCTTCAAACTGTGATGGAATGCCCAACATTATCCAAGTCCAACACCACCAGGCCCATCTGCGCTGATTCCACTGGCATTATCTGAATGAACTGGAAAGGGAAAATTCATTTATCAGAATGAATTTTAATAAATTCAGTGGAAAGTTGGGGGAATCATGACTCTTAGACATCGAAGTGCCTGAATCCACCAGGTATAAACATGAAGGGTGGATACTTTTCAGTTGGAGGCAACAAAAATAATGCCAAGTTGCTCCAACTGTCAGGAAAAAGAGGTAACAGTGGTGCAGCTAACAACAGCTGGAGCCCACAGCTGACGGCCACTGTTACCTCCTCAGAAAAGTTCCACACGGAAAAAGTTTGTGCACATAAGAAAATGTGGTTGGTTGACTAATGTAAGGAGAGTGTCTATAACTCTCCCATTCCCAGCGTGGCAGTGCGTGGTGCACCAGTCAACTCCAGGGAACTAGCCATTAGTCTCAGAGTGATTAGAGCTCAGCAGAGGGTGCTGGAACCATAATCTCTTAGGCATAAAATTGCAAATATTATAAAGAAAAGCACCAGTAAAAATGACGCGGTGCTCATATCAATAGGGGATAAATGACCCAGGTTGGAGGGAACCTGGGAGAACAAATGTTGCACGAGGTGAGAGCTGCAAGGTCCTTGCAATGGCAAAGGTAATGGAATGTGAGACCTCCTTGAAGAGGTTCGCGCACAGGAGCATTTTGGAACATCATATAAAATTCAAAATAGCGTAAAATGGGGTAAAGGTTTATTTTGGGAGTCGACTAACAAGGAATGTTGGTTGGGAAAAACATGTTTAAGCTTGGATGGGGAGATTGGGGTTATACCACAGTGGACCTAAGCAGCAACTCGCCAATAGGGCAATACTTATATCCAATTTAGTAAAATAGGCCAAAACAACTTCACTCAAGTTATCAACTGAAGTTGGATTTAACCCAAGCGCGTTATTTTGTAGGTGGAACAGGTTTCAAAACCCCATTCCTCAACTAACAAAACTGAACCATCTGACTTAATTTAGTAGATAGTTCGTTTTAACGCTTGAGCTGCCATCAGGAGCTGGGCACTTGGCACCCCAATAGGACCAACCTGGGCATATTTTGCCCTTACCCAGCGCTGGTTTAGGGTGTGCTTCAGGTCTGGGAGGCCCTGTAGCTTCACCTTTTGGGCCTCCAAGCGCCCAGCCTTATCTTTGAAATTGATCCCCACTATGATGTCATGGGTACATGGTAACAACCAATAAACACACATACCTGTGAAAGGGTGTGAGGTACATGAAGGGAGATGCAGGAAGTACATGCTGCATTGTAGCAATATTTGTAAACTTGATTGGCTTCTTATGTAAGGATAAAGGGGTATTAAAGTTTGCGGTGGTGAGCACTTAGCAGTTCCCATGAACCACCTGATGCACCAAGTAACAAGGATCATAATGGTGTCGCTGATGCTCCCACCCCAATGCTGTCTGCCATGGTCCGCCAGCTAAAGTGGGCGCCAGACAAAAGTTTAACCAAAACCTCCTCGCCACCTGATATGGCTTCCTAGACTGATAACCTAGGGCCATATTAGGAATTTTTTAATTCATATTATTCCCTTCGTTTGGCCCATTTGTGAATAAAGATGCCTGGCGGCTCCCCCTTTTGGGTTGGGCACCACTAGTACTAAAAAAACCAAGGATCATAATGGCTCCTGCACCCTCTATTCAACAAGGGCTTAACCATTTTAGTGGGAACATATAAGCTGCAATTCAGATCATGTTGCTCCAAATGGTTTTTTGAATAAACAAAAAATTTAGATTTTGATATTTTATTAATAATTAAAGGGAAAAAAGAAAAATAGAACAATACTTTATAAGTGAGGGCACTGACCTTATAAAGGGGATGGCTTGGGGGTTACCTTTATTTTTGGATGCTGCAATAAGATTTCATGTTGCAGGTTTTGTTTTTTCACATTGGAGAAGTTAAATCAGAAAACCATCATGAAAATATAGTTAAAAAGAAGTGTAAAGCACGCCATGGTTGGCTATCCACTAATTAAGCAATCTAATTTTTTGAAAGAGTATAAATCAAGACGCACTCTCTCTTCATAGGTCTTTCACTTGATTGACCAAAATTCTATTTGTAAACCCAAAAAAGGTAAAAACTAAATGGAAAAAGGGAAAATCAGAAATAGAGGGGCAAAAAATTAATTTTTAGCAAACAGATAATTTCACACCAAAAAAATTAACCAAAAAGAAAAAAGATTTTGGAGAATTGGGAGTTTTTAAAAATTAAAGCGGCAATAAGGGGAAATTTGCTAGAGTTAGAATCTACAATTTTTACTAATGTAGTTGAGGGATTTTTCTGCATGATAACCTTATCCTCTCTCAATATACAATAAGCTATGCAGGGTGGGATATAATCAGGCTTTGTTATAGAGATAGGGTAGCAGGCACTACCTGGCACGCTGCCTACTTAGTTAAGCTTAGCAATAATATTGTTCATGGTAATTAGATAAGCAATAGAGGATGAAAACTATTTTTTGTTAGTTATCCTTGAATTATCTTAAAATCCTTAGTTAAACAATAATTTTTGGGAATAAGGCTTATCTAACTTACTTAATTTAGAGAAGAAAATCATAATGTTACTATTATCCATATATATATAACAATTAAAGGTGATTTGACCTTAAGACATATTCATTGCACCGGTTTGGATGAGGAAAATTTATAGAAAAGAGGATAAACCCAATTACTGGGAAACACTCCTTGTATATGATATGATAGGCTGGAGACATTATCTAGCTTCACTGGAATGCTTGGTTGGGCTGAGGCATGGTGCGTGACTTCACATGTATTTATATTCTTTTAGCACAAAAGTATTTAGTTTACCATAAATGGTTTTAAACCTGCGCCATGGGGGTGATAGCAGGACACGTTCTAACTATAAAAACACCCCCATCATTGTTTAATTTTAAAGTACTAGTTATAAATAAAGTTGTTGAACAATATGTTTGAAAAAGGTGAAATAAGATATAATCTGCTTAAAAGTAAGTGTTAACTCTCCTATTTTATAATGTTGAGATTTTGTGTTGACAAACTATATAGTACCCGCCTAAAATATCCTAACTATGTGACAAAGATCATTGATAAAATCCTTTGCCCTCATTCTATTATTTGATTATATTTCTTTGCTATTGATCTCTTAGGCCGCTTACCCAATCTCTTCTATTGGTTCTTAAGATTCTTGCCCTTGCATCTGTCAATTTTTAGCACCAATTTAATACTGTTTATGTTAAGTATCATACACAATAATTTAGCTATAGCTTTTATTGTACCTTTCACTCAGGTCCAGTGCACCTCAAAGTAATGGTTTGCTATAATCTTGCCAGGCCTCATTGCCAGACAATAATACTATCAAAAATACAATTAATCGTTTTCCTCCACTAGCTCTTGACCCAACTCATTATTTTAAATCAATTTACTTGCCCCAGAAGCTGGGGACAAAAAACCACTTACTACATATAATCAACTACCATGCCTCAGCATTGGTGCGAATGTGTTTTACTACTTGTTATTAACAGTTTAGGTCAATTGTCAATGCATCATTTGTATTAGGCTGAATGCTATTGCTTGTATATTCTTCAAGGTCTAAACTTTAGTTTAACTGCCTTTTTTCTAAATATTATGAACTGAAATGAAAATTTTGAGAACTTATCAATTATCAATGATATTCTCCAATGAGACCTAAGAATTTTTAGAAGCATATAGTGAAGGGACTTTATTTAAAAAGGGGATCATAATTTATACATCATATTAAATTCTCAACCACAAGGAACTTGACTCTCTGTGAGCCAAACACCAGTTTGAGCGCTAAGAAACTACCTAAGATTTTTTTGAGTTATAAAACATGTTTTTCAAAAATGCTTTTATAGTTTTCCAAGGTCTTTGTCCTTAAACAGTTAATTTTTTATTGTGTCTACTGACCTGTGAATTTAAATTCTGACGCTGATTTACCAGTTTCAACACAATAATGCTCCATATAAGGGGCACATTTTTCAACCCTGAGCACCTACTTGAATAGATAGATCTAACCCTAACTTTTTTTCTATTAGCCTTGTCATCAAGTAATTGTATGAGCCTATGGATAAGTGACTTGGCCCTTAATAACTTTCACATTAGTATTCCATATGACAATGAGGTGGATCCCCTCTTATACAACTATTTATCTCCAGCTAAAAAATCACAAGCTTTTAACCAAGGTGTCCAGTGTCTCCCTGGTCCAGATCAAGAAGGTATCAGATTGGGTTATTCTTGGTTAGCGCAATACTGCCATGAATGAGAACAATTTAAAAAATGGGCATATTTAAAATTAAGAATTGTAAGTTTTTTTGTACAAAAACTACCTTATTATACATGGTGTAAGGCCCTTGGCTCCAGCTATCAAGCTGGACAGGGTTATGCACCCCTTTAGGTTCAAGAATGGTATAGGCCAAGGTCCAGAACCTTAACCATATCTCTGACCTAGTGAGTTTCATGGATGAGAGATGGGTAGCTGCTGCCTTACTCTGCCTCCCCTGTTTCTCTCTCCAACCTACTCTCAATCCGTCCCTGGTTGTGAAATCTGCAAAGCACTATCTAGGAAATATCAGAAAGTGCTGTGTAGAGTTGAGGAATCACAAAAACCTTAGCAACCAGAGCCCTATGCATTTTCCCCAACGGGAGGCTTAATCAGAAGTCAACCTGAAAAGGAAAAATTTTTATAGTAAGTCAAATTTTAGCAAGAAGTCAAGGAGAAAAGGCTGAAAATGGGGATTGTCCCCCAATACCCCATATAAAATTTAAAAGAATGAGTTTGGACATTCAGGATTCTAAAATATGACCTACTAGTAGCGCGGGAATGTCAACAGATAGTATTAAAAATCAGTGTTTGAAACCATTAACTACTACATTTGAAATCAGCAATCATTCCCTAAATTAAAGTTCATCTTAGTAACCTTCCCCCAGAAAAGCTTAAGATCCATCATCCTACTTATTTTAGGGTGTTAATCATTGTCTATATTTTCCAATATAATTTTCTCTAAAATAAAGTCTATATGTATCTCTTTATCTTAGTATATCTAATGTGAAATCTGCGTTTTCTGCTGTCGCACAAAGTTGTTGTTACCTAAGGCCCCATATATTGTTTAAGTTAAAGGAGGCTTCAACCTTAAACTGACAATGAAACAGACTTCCTTTCAATTCTTATATCCTGATGAGGCGCAACTGAGCAGTCTGTAACTGCTGCTGTGGCTTCTGAAGCACACAAATTCAAAAGCAATTGTTTTCTTGCCATATACTTATCCTATTACATGGCATGACAACTATGATATAGTCAATAAGCTCACCACTCAAAGGGCGCTGGTTGAGGTTTTTAAAAAGTACATTCACCATTTTATTTTCCACACCCAGCGCATCATAGCCCATCAGCATATTAACATTGGCGTTCTGGCTGCGTTCATAGAAGATTAACGATGGGATAGCTTTTTTTCTAACTAGACAGCTGGATGACATCTATTGCAACCTTCACACCGTTGATCTGTATAATTAGCAAAAAGACCCATGACGCTTACCAGAATTTGGAAGGGCTTTCTGACCAGCTAGATTTAGATCTTTTAAGCATTATTAGTGAGATGATGAATAATGAGGGTTAACCCTTAATGGGTTTTATAATTTACTACCATTTTTCCCAAGTAAAGAGATCTATGGGTTGAAGAGGCCTGACACATAAACACTGAAGTAGCTGAACACAAAGTAATAAAATTTAATACCAACCCTTTTAGTTAATTAAGCGATGCAATGAGTAGCCGTTTGATAGTACTAGTGATGCCAACCCAAATGGGGGTTCTCCACGCATATTAACTTGCATTGTGCCAAACAAAGGGATTATTAGATAAGATTAAAAAATTTTAACATGGTGCTACGGCGTTGGCCTAAGAATCCATATTGTAAGGGGAAGAGATGTTGGTGGATTCTTGTCTTACTCCAGCTTCAGGTGGCAGGCAAAGGCGGACAATAGGGGGTTGGAGCATCAGCGGTGCAGGGTAGAAGGAGAAGAGGTAAGGTTCTCCTCATCAAAAAAGCTAGTGTGTGCATTGCCTTAACGTATTGAGTGATCTGATGTTCAGCAGATGTGAAGAGTTCAGGATTACAACTGAAAAATTTTAATTCGTTGACAGGGTTGGGGATATTTTTGGTCATAGAACAAAGATCTTGCCGCATTGATGCACATACAGCCATCTGTAAACGTGAGCTTTTCAATATAAAATTTTTGCATCTTCAGGGAAGTCACTGAGAAAATTTAACTTGTGGAAACCTCAAAAAGTGGCACAACTGCCATATGGAATACTTGGTGGAGGAGGGAATTGGTGGGGTCAGCAGCTGCATTAACAGCTTTTTAATTTATATTTATATAGACTAAAATCTCTGACATGAGGAAGAAAGCGGCATCATGGAGTTGAATTAAAGATTGGGTGAAAAATTCTGACCAGTCAAATTCAGGTATAATTCCGTAGGCTTGGTCTGCATTGTCAATCCATTTGAGAGTATCAATAGGATTTGACATTTCCAGCTATGGGCCAGCGACAGGAGTTGGTGGGATGTAAGATACTGATTAGAAATACACAGTGGACCATAGAAAATTCAGTAGCTTTTTGAGAAGCCATTTTCTCATGGATGGTTCTGGCAGTTGAACCTTGGTGGGTGGAGTAGTGGGAGAAGCACCTGTGGCAATTGAGGGTGGTTTTAGGAGAACTGATACACATTAGAAAAAGTTAGTGGAAAAAGAAGTGAAGTTTACGCCAGAGGAATGAGCGGTGGAGCAGCTTCCATGATAACTGCTGGACATTTTCACTTTGAATGGTCAATTTTGAAGAACAAGGGACATATGGCGCGGCTGCTTTTAATGCGCACTCAGAAGGGATGATCAGGGGCTGATCTGTTCATGGTGCGGGGAATATCACGAGGTAGGTGTCCCAACAGATTGGTGGGTTGTAGCAAATGTGCAAGGCCCAGCAAGATAATTGGTGCCATTTGGAACCACAAATTGCAGCACAGGGTCAGCGCCATAGTCAGAAAAGCCCTCCATGAGCTCATGAAAAAGGCGTTTGGGGGAGAGGTAGGAGGGCAATCCAGCAAACTGGACCACAAATGTGGCCTCATCTGGAAAGTGAAATTTGTATTGTTGGTATAGTATATTCTTATATAAAGGGCAGCTGTGCTGAAGTCATGGCGTGGGCTTCACAAGAAAAGCTAAGATCAAAGTATAATTAAAGTGGCGGAAATCTATGAATTTGGCAGGTTTGTAAACTAACATGGCCATCTTGATGATGGCTGAACTTGTGTAGGAATTAGATTCCTATATTTTACCCTAAGGCCAAATGCAGGTTGCTCCAAGGACGCACCAGGGGGCTTCTGAGAACCACCTGGGAGCATGTGAGATGGTAAGCTAGGTCCCAAGGCAAGACATAGTGACTGGAAGTGTTCACATGGCTAGCTGGGACTGCTTGGGGGCGTTTCGGTGGTGGCTGATAATGTCATCAGGCAGAACACCACCGCCCCACGTGGGGGCAGCAGGCGTCAATCTAATTGACATAGGCTAGGTTTGGTATGCATGAGAGGTGGTTAAGATTATAAAAATTTTTAATTTTAAATTTTAATTAATAAGTGTTTTTGAGAAAAAAGGCAATGGGTGGCCATGTTGGCCAAATCTTGTAAACATTTCTTTTGCAAAATCACCTAGTAATAAAATTAATAAAAGATACAGAAGAAACTGACGACGCTAAAATGTAATCAATTCAAATTAAAGTGGATCTGTTTTTTCTATTACTAAATAATACAAGTATAGGATGCTCACTGTATCTTAAAGTAAAAACCCAAGAATCTAAAATTAAGGAGACTGGTTTTAAAGAACTCTAACTTGAAATCTGAGCTCCAGACAACTAACTAAAAACTTAATCATGTTATAAATATAATAAAGGCAAATTTGTCATTTTTTTGTTCATGATGTATTAAATACAAAATTTAAACCAAAATGATCTTTTCAAGTGCTGCCTGGTTCATTAAAGTTGATGATTTTGATTATATCTATTGACGCATAAAAAACTCTCATCTGAGTCCAACATTGAGGGCGATGAGGTGCTACTTGCATACAATATGCCTATCTTTCTAACTTCTGTTACAACTCCTAGAGCTTACAACCACCCTGATACTCCATCAACCACTACTTGAAATCCTTTTGCGCCTACCACCTGTGAAACATCAGCCAACCAGTTTAATAGACTTCTGCCCTCTTAGTTTATACCACCTCAACATCCTCTGCTCATGTTGCTCTGGCAGCTTATAGGTGTTTCGCTTCCAATACTCATCTAAATAACCTGAAAATTTAAATGTCATCAATGTGGGCCCTCCAGCCCAGAATCAATGAAAGTTTACTTCAAGCTTATTTCTATTAATTAAGTTTGATAAGGATTTAAACGTGCACAAATATTAGCTTGTTCAATATTAGTATGGGATGCTTATGAGACTGCTAAACTAAAAATTTGATGAACTCATTAAACTTTAGAATATAAAGGTACTGGTAATGGAAAAAATAAGTGAAGTCAACATGACTTAGTTAAATAAAAGGGCTTCATTATCAACAAGTTCTGAATAGCAAAAAAGACTACACTAAAAACGAAGTCCTCATTTTCAACTTTAGGATTATAAACCTATTACAGTCTTTTCTAGTCATTTTTACCTTGAAATTTAAGTACTATATGGAGCCAAGGCTTAAATTAACTTTGCGTTCAGATTGCCCTTTGCCAAGCCTGCTGTAAGGTCCCAGGATCCAGATATTAAGCTGGATAGAGCCTTTCACCCTTCAAAAGTAATAAGGGCACCAAACCAAAAGCTTTGCCGCATAACCAGATGATTCATCTAGGGAATACTATTGATAAAAGAGGTGGATAGCGGCAGATTCCCTTTATCTGTCCCATCCAACCTTAAGCCCTAATCACCAAGGCCCAAATTATCATTATCTCCAAATCTTCAGAACAACTTGAGCAGAAAATCAACACTACCGCCATAAAATTAGAAGTATTTTTATATGAGTATGCTAGTTTAGAAGCTCCTTTCAAACATAGGGCGCAAGATGGCGACCTTTAATTGTAAAAAAAGATACTTGAGGTATCCCTAGGTGGAAATAATAAAAAGATATTTCCTATGAAAGAATATCTAAACAGAAGGGGTTGCAGACAGGGATCAAAGCATCAACAAGTGTTAGGATTTTCCATATTATTGTAAGCCTCAACTTGGTGTTATTTTTTTAAAGTTTATAACATACAAAAAATTCAATAGCTTTATAAATTTATGTTACGCTTTTTGACTACTATGTATAAAATTCTGAATATATTAACATAAATGATGAAGTAGCAAGAAATTTTCATTATTTAAACAAAAAATTTAAGCTACATAACTATTTATTTAAATTCTAAATTTTATTTGAGGTGTGCCAAACTGAGGACAATACTGCACTGATGAAGGTAAGTGAAGAAAATAAGAAAGGAGGATAAAACCTGGAAAACCTCCATGTGCAGCGTATGATAGGCCAGGAACTCCATGGACCGCCTTTGCTATTTGCTATCTCAGTTCGGGGCATTGGTGCACAAAACTAACACAATCATAATCATCTCCTACCCAAAGTTCATCTACTGAGGCTCAAACTCAGGGAGGCAGTGGTATAGGGTCCTCTACCACTGGGTATCCTCCCTTAAGAACTATATAACTATTAAAGTTTCAAGTATGATTGTTCTCCTAGTGATTCACTAATGAGCTTTAAGTTTGATGCACAACTTGATCAATGCTGATTATCATTATCTAACTAATCTTTAAATAAAAAACACCTTATTATCAGATTTTTCTCCATCTCTGATAGTTCATTAAGTACTTTAAGTACAAATGTATTCTATAAAAAAGTAAATTTTCTATAGTTTAATTTATTTAAACTTATAAAGTTTGATTAAAATGACTTCTGAACCTTTAATGTATGAAAAACTCCTTCAAAATATAATTCAACAGAAAAATTTGAAACACTTTCAGATGGACTAGGATACAATAATAGTGCAATTACTGAGACCTCTGAACCTCTAATGAAAGTAAGTACTAGCCAAACTGCATGAATACAGTGAGCTTTATAAAGGACTTACTTAAACTATATATTGCATCATCACTAAGAAGGCTGACGGAATGACGATGAGTTCTGAGATAATTAATGATAACGCGGATAGTTAGTATCCAAAAAATTCTAATCATACCCAAAACAAACTGTTTTATAATAATGATGGCGTGATTTTAGGCGCATTAACCTTATGAGCTATTGTTCCACGTTTTTCCTAGTATAAAAAACCAGAAATTTAGAAGTCCAAGGTTGTTATGTTATCTGGGGTTTCCCACTTTAAAATATGTATAAAACTCTCTTTTTACAAAAGTAAAGCTAACAGGCAGTGGGAACAATGTTCATTGATCAGAAATCCCCACACCATTCCACTAGCTTCTATTTCTAAAGTCCTTTCTAGATGGTAGTGCCCTGTGGACTCTGTATTGTATTGCGTGCTCTTAGATAGCTGCAATGGAATCCAGGACTTTCCTTTTCATGTCAGGTTTCTGACACCTGAAATTCCTAAAAAGAGCTAAACTAAGTGTTGCCACTGGTTTTGACTACTGAGCATAACATTTCTCAAATGTTTAATTATCTCCTCCAAAGTGGTGCCACATTTATAATAACTAACAGGAGTAGTTTTGAGCCGTGTGAATTATGAAACTGGCCCTATTATTTAATAAATAATTTGAGTGTACCCTATTTCCATCAGTTGAATAGATCAAATGTTAGTCAGGTTTCATGTCATATATCCAAAAGCAATGGAACTATGCTATTTGATTACCTGATCTTCTTTCCAAAAAATGTCCATTATATGAAAAAAGCAATTAAATATAACTTAGGAATAGATGGGCAAAAAATAAAAGGCATAATATTTTAAGCCACCTTTTAATAAATTTCAGTTATAAACTCAAGGAGAAGCATCACTGAAGAAAAGTTAAATGACATTCATGACGCCATGCCGCCAGCGTTTCATCAAGTAATAACTAATGATGTGGTTGCTGCGACCATTCATTCACAGAATAAATGTGAGGTGACTTTTCGCAGAAATTAGTATTGAATCCTTTGCTCAGCAATTATAACTACAAGTACTTCTGGTTACCTCTAGATATACCCCCAAATTGAACAGAGTCCATGTGGCCATTTCTATTGATGCATAGAAAAATCAAGTTCTCAAGCTGTATTAAATTCTTTAAGCATATCTAGGTCAATATGACTTTTTGGATAGTAATATAATAATTTTTCTGATTTTTAGCATCATGAGCGCATCTACATTGACATTAGAGTTAATAAGCTCAAAGTAAGAGACATTAAGGACAGTATGAAACTTTTTAATATAAAATTACTAGACTAGTTAAGAGTACTGGCTTTGTGGTAAATATTGACCACCTTAAAGAATAAGTCACTACTAGCCCAACCTGATTACCACTTTATGAGCATATAGTGTACAGCTGCTGAATTTTACCTCATTAGTTGTATTGTATTCTACTGTTGTTTTACCAAATAAAATTGTTTTTCTCATTGGTACCTAATTTGTAAAGACTTATTGGATTAAATAAAATCTTAAAGATAAAACATTATAAATAATAAAACAAAACTTCCACTATACTACAACTGGAAGAAAGGTGGTCCTAAGCCCCAGAATCAGATATTTGTTGATTTGCGTTCAGTATGACATAGTACTATCAGTTACCAAAAACTTAGCAAACACAACAAGCAATTTTACAAATAGATTTTGAAATAAAAGTTCATTTTGCTAAGTCAAAATTGAAGTCTAACACATTCTGTCAGTTATAAAATAGTGGGGACTAGATTAACTTAAAAATTCCTCTAAGGGTACACAGTGAGTATTTGCACAATATTTTAGGATGAGTGCATACCAAGAGATTTCAGTCTGTGAATTTAGATGTTTCATCAGTCACAATAGCAGGCCCAGATTATTAAGCTTCGCCTCATCAGAGTTAGGTGAGTGGAAGGGGAAAAGGTACCTTGTCATTTTTTAATTGCATTCTTTAGCAGTTGGGGTTGATATAGCACCTAGGAGTTCCCCTTTCATCAAGTATAATAAGTGAGGCTCTTGGGTAACCAACTAAAAAAGAATAAACTTTAAAAATTTATATTAATTTTAACTAACTAAATAAAAAATATGAAGTTCCAGGGAACTCTATTGTAAATAAATTTAATAAACCCAACATCTTCTATAGGCAGTATACTGGGTTTTAGGTTGTTCTGGGGGGACATTACTAAACTAAATTACATTAATAAATTATTATTGCCAATTTTAATACCATGATTTATGGTTTAAACACTTATTTATCCTTTGATAGTATTAGCTGACATTCACGCACTATTTTTAGATTGTCTTGGCAAATTCCAAATGGCAAAGTTTATTTTACAATTTCAGAATTTATGGCCAAGTTTATCCCCCATTTTAACTTTTCTCCTTGACTTCTTGCTCAAATTTCTCTTGCTGGGTAAGCTTTCCCCAATTTAAATTGACCTTTGGTTATGCCCCCTGTTGGGAACATGGAGGGGGGACCGTGGTAGAGAGCTTCTTAATTATACCATAGTCTTAACAAAGTTTTATGATTTCCTTTAGACAAAAGCACATATCTTGAGACTTGGATGGGTCTGTGATGAGGAGTAGATGCTGAAGACACGTGGAAACAGAAAGGGGAAGAAGTAACAAATCTCTAGTCCAGGGTATGCTCTAAGTCAGAGATCTGGGTGAGGGAAAGTGCCTTGGTTTTAAATTCTTCTTAACCTAAAGGGGTGCATGACACTGTCAAGCTTAATAGCTAGAGCTAAAGGCCTCAGAGTTTAAATAAGAAAACCTTGAATTTGTCGCTAAAAATGGGTTTATCCTCCCTCACCTTGGAAAAAACCAAGTATTATTAGCTTATCTATATTTGTGCCTTAATCACATTAAGCAACATCAAGTTATTGCTTTTATTTATATCTTACTTGTTAATGAAGTGCAAACTATCCACAGTATATAATAATCTGGAGAACTTATCCTGACAGCAAAGAGTGCCAATAATTTGTTTGTTGAAACCTTCCAAAGGCTCTCTGAGCTAACTGAGGCTTTAAGTTAAATGCTAGCTCTATTTGATAAATAATGTATCATTTTTCTAAAGGCAATTTATCTTGGGGTGCACACAAAAACTTGCTACATCATAGTGATATTGTATAGTATCTGCCCATCTGCTTTCATACATTTAGACGTTTGAAGATGTATAATGAAATTGTTATTATAATTAACCAGCTTGCAAATTTGAAGGATTTAGCTCTCTCCAAGAGTCCTTGGACCTCCCCTGATGTTGATTAATAAAAAATGATAGTCTCTAATAGCGTTATGGTTGATTCTAGGAAGCTAAACAACGTTAAATATAGAATAATTACATTACCACAAATTTACAATATTCTGGACCGCTTGGGTGACACTTAAGCTTTTCAGCCATAATTTAATTACTGGCTATTGAAGATATTTGAAATTCCAAAAAGCTGCTCAGAATCTAACTGAGCTGGTGTATTCAACTTTGAGCATCCAATAAGCTCCTGTAACCTACCCAACTCCTGTTTCTGGATCAACTTTTGATGAATCAAATCCATTAAGGTTTTTGAACAGATTGATGAAGCAGATCATGCTTATGGAATTAAAACTGATTTTTTTCCTAGAAAATTTTTTTGCAGATGCCCAAGATTGAATTCTATAATGCTGATTTTGCTAAAGAAATGCCTTTCCACTCTTATAAATATATATATATATATAATGGATGTCAAACAGCTTATGCCCTGGTCAACACCCTACTTTACCAAGCTCTCCATGGGGCGATAGAATCAATTTACCAGGGTATTCTTATCTTTAAATTCCCAGTGATTATACTGACAATGCCAAGTATGAGATTGAAAATCCTATGTTTGCTGCGGGCCACACTTTCATTGATGTGGCAAGATCTCCTATCTTCAATCTCAACTATCCCCAAACCCACCAACGCATCAAATCCCTTACTTGCGTGCCTGCAAATATTAAATTTTCTGAGCATCAACTTGCTCAGTACGTTAAGGCAATTCATAATGCTAGCCTCCTTTAGGCAAATAGCCTGAACCTATGTCTCCTTTTGCCTCATGCTGCTGATGCTCCAGCCTACAATTTGTCTCCCATGGGCTGCCATCAGAAGCTGGTAACAGACAAAAATCCCCCAACCCCTCTTCCTTGTCTTATATGGCTTCCTAGGCTAGTAGCCAAGGTATCATATTGAGATTTTTAATCTGATACCCTTTTTTAGCACATTTTAAGTACAGATGCGTGGATGTTCACCTCCTGGGTTGAATCCCCACTAGTACTAAAAAAATGATGACAAAAAGTTAACAGAGTGCACGATGATTAATGCTTAGACCTTTTTAAACCTACTCATATGCTGTAAGGATTGTGCAACACCTTCACAACTTTTCAGTGGGCCACGTACAGTACTAGTCAATCTAGAAATTCCAATGTTTTATCTTATATGGACGATATAAAAGGTTTAAGAATATTTAATAAACACTCATAACACTTAAAAAAATCCTCCATCTTCTTGCCACGAAAAATCTTAAAATAAAGTCACAGAATTCTAATTCTTCCAAGAACAACTATACTATCTGGGGTTTATTATTGACAATCATGGCTTATGTACCTAGTTAGCAAAAATTAGGGCTATAAAAAAGATGACGCGGTTAAGTAGTAAGTAATACACTCAGATGTACTTTCAAATAACTATCTACTAATACCAGTTTTAATGTTTTAAGTTTGATTGCTGATCATTTATTTTATTTTTGTTGAAAAAAATATGTATATGAGTGGTTGGCAAAATTCCAGTTAATTTTTGATAAACAGAGAAGTTGCCCCATTAAAGCTTCATTGTTCATGTAACCAAACTTTGTAAACTATTTAATATTCAAAGAAACGCATTTCTCACCGCTGTAAAAGCAGAGTTATTGGAAACTGATTTTTTGTGTGTCTAGCACCCCATGGATTACTGAAGTTGAACCCTGGATGTGTACAAAAGGACTACACGGTAACTGGGAAGGAGCGTTTATCAGGGATCTATGCGTGTAAATTTTTTTTATGTATATGCCATGGAGTGCATCTCATATTAGTAACCAACCAAACCTTGATCAATGGTTACAGAATCTAAATGAGCCAGAATAGCATCTGGACCAATGGGATTAGATATCACAAGCCTACATTTTTTGATTTTAGCATCACATCAGTGAAAAACTCAAAATGCCAACTGCTTATCTCATATGACCGCCAAGCTTAGAGTCCAAATATGGGCATTGATTCATAAAAATACTTGCCCAATCATTGATTAAGCAGTCCACTCACTCAGGGGTTCTGATGAAAAGGTTTTTGTCTCTTGTAATATATCACTTTTTTAGTTTACAGGATGCACCTTAGGCGAATTGAAGGTCCTTGTTTTTTCATACATGAGTCTTTTTCTCATGGTTCCAAGCGTTTCCAACTGTGTTGAAATCTTTAAAATATACATAACTGGGGCTTCTTATGAGCATACTGGAACTCACTCAACCTTTGTTGACAAAAGGTAAGCTTGAACCTTTTACATTATTAATAACTTTGTTTCTTAATAACAATAAGTAATCAACATTTTAGAATGCAGATTCTGTGAAAAAACGTTATAAATATAATTAGAGAAATTATATAGTATGTAGTAATTCAAGAGTTTCTGGAGTTATACTTGGTTAAAATCAAATCAATTTCTATTCATTAGAAGATTGTGTATCTAAACTTGGTTTCAGGGCTAGCTGAGTCTGATTCCCTAATCCTTTGGGATCTTCTAGGCTTCTTATATAAATTATAATGTGGAGCTTTATCCTGTTTGTGGAGGAGAGGGTAGCATAGCGGGGTGTACCCTGCTCCATTCTGGGTTAAGTTTTATTTGAAAAGATTTAAAAACCAGCACAGGCTAAAAAAATCAGCGTGGTATATTTATCCCAAGGTCAACCCGCCTCATTTACCTTTTTATTTTTATCCTTTTTGTGAATGGGTGGCTGCTGCTATGATTTCAACAGTGCTCTTGTTGTTCTAATAACCATTTTGGCTATTGAAGCTGCATGGATACTTTGGTCATCTCAATCAATGTATTTTTCAAAGGTTATGATTTCCATTTTGGTAGTATTTGTATTGTGTATCTATGTACAAATGGAGTAACTCTTATTGGATGAGATTTTAGTAATTACACCATCATCAGCAGTCAAACCCAAGGTATATAAAGGTGTTCCTCCAAGGCGTTGTCTGCATCGTTGTGCACATAGTTGTCTGGATCTTTATATATAATTTCACATCCTATTACATCATGATGACCAGATGTCAAATTGTTGTAGCGGTCAAGAGTTACATAAAAGCCATTATTGTCAGAATTTTTAGGCCCATCAAAGCCTATAAAAGGATTTGGAATTTTATAAATTCTTTGGTAGCTGGCTGAGTTAATTGAAATAAGTTGTCATTACGACCAGCTAGATTGTTTGTACTATTATATATATTGTCAAAATTGAGTTTTTGGAAGGGAGTTTCCATAGGTCAAGGAAAAAACCCCTACAATTGAGACTTTTTAAACATATTCCTTCTCAAAGTGAGACCTAGGGAAAGACTTAAGTGCCGCATGCAAACTTAGTTATAGGTGATGTGGGTGGTATCATCTTTGATGAAATAATTTGTTTCTCTTCTTATGATAAAAGTTACAGATCCCATCTAGAAGGCATGTAATTTCTCAGTTTGTCCTCTACGCATATGATTATACATCGCTTTATTTACACCTTGAATACTGAAAACTTAGGGCTTCAATAACTCTATTTGGTATTCTTATTTAGTGACTTCAAATGTTGCTTATTTTCAGCTAACTTTTGACTAAAAGCTCTGCTAACTCTTCCTGATATCTGAAGGGAGGTAGATTCTTATCCATGTCCATCACTGGGGCTAAAAAGCTCAGTAACGCGGTTTTTCTTCCATTTAGCGTCTTGAATAGAGATAAGCGAGTAGTCCTGTTGTAGCTTGACTGTTAAGCAAACAGGGTGATGGCAACAAGATGTCCCATTTTGATCCATAAAAGACAAAATCTTCTAAGTTTGAAGTGAGAGTTCTGTTAAATATTCTATACTTCCATTAGTAGAAAGTGTGTAGGGTGTGTTAAAATGCTTCTTGACTCCTACTAAGTCCATCATGTGTTTCACAACATCTGGGATAAATTATCGCCTTTTATTAATAAGCAATATCTGAGGACATCTGTGGCGAGTAGTGACCTGGTTGTATAGAAATATTTTGGTAATCCTTGAAGTAAACACCAAGACTGAAAATTGATTAGTCCAATTAGTAAAGTGATTTATAGCTATAATGATAAACTGATTCCCTCTGAATGATTTTGGGAATGGTCCAATGACGTTAATAAAAAAGTTTTTAAAGGGCGCACTTATACTGACAGTCTGAAACTAAAAAAAGTTTTTTAGATTGGCTATTATTGAGCGCAGTCAATGTAAAGATCCAGAGCCTTGCTGATATCATCCAATAAGGACTCTCAGTAAAATCTCTCCTTAGGATGCTGATATGTCTTCTGTAGTCTTCAATGGACTAATCTATGGTGTCCTTTCATAACTAGTGCCATTCACTTGCACATCTTCACAGATGGTAACCATTTCAATGTACTTGTTTCTCTAGATGTCCATCTCTGAGCCTTGTAGCTCTTAAAAGACTCTTAACTATCTACTTTAATGCAATGTCTTCTTCTTTCCATTCTTTCTCTGGTAATCTATAAGGTTGTAGATCCTATCACTCATGGGCTTGAAAATGGACGATAGATAACTTTGATAAGCCTTCTGCGTTCAAGTGCTACTCTCCTGTCCAGTGAAGGACATTAAAGTAGTAGCCTTGTAGCTGAACAGACAGATCAAAGTCATCTTTATGGACCTTTTAATGTTTATAACCATCTCTGTGAGGCGTAACCATAACAATCTTGAAGTGTGCTCATTATGTAGAGATGGAAGTAATGTACTTCTCTGATCACCACTAGGCACCTGCACTATGAAACCGTGTAATTGCACTATTCTCTGGTAAATGTATTAAAATGAAACTCTATAGAGTGGTCTGCTCATTCTTCATCCAAATATGGTAAATGCCGCCCATACCCACATCTTAGGCATTTGTGTAAATGTATAAGGTCTTTGCAAATTCTAGGTATGATAAGATTAGTGGCTTTTATCAGATTATTTCTAAGTTGGTTGAGGCATCTTCTTTCTCTTGTTCCCAGTTGAGCAGTACTTTTTTGTTGAGAAAGTGCGTGAGTTGCTCAACAAGTCCGCAAATCTTAGAAATTGGTGCTATTAACCACCATGTTCAAGATCACCTTGACATTTCTCATGCAATTGAGGGATATCATCTTGTCAATATCATCAACCACCCTTTGCTGATGATTGATTCCTCTTTGACTTATTTATGGCAAGATTTTTAACTAACTTCAAAGAAAGCACTTGTTTATCTTTAGCTTGAGGCTGTTCTATCTCAGGCGGATGAAAACTTCCTTTGGGTGTGTCAAGTAATCCTTTAGCATCTTGCTAAACACTGTGATATTGTCCAAGTATGATAGCACACTTAAAATATTCAGATCTCTAAAAATGATACATTACTCAATGGATTGTAGCTGGGGTTTTAGAAGCCCTGTGGCATATGCGTTAAACCATATAATTATTGTCTGGTAAATATCTCACACTTCTCTGGGTCTTCTTGTGAACGCTCTATCTCCAAGTATTCACTTTACAGGTCCATTTCTGAGAGGTAGCACAATTTTTCAAGTTTTTTAAAGGCATTATCAATGCGCAGTAGTGGATAAGAACCTTTTAAGTTCAGTTTGTTCAATTTTTTTTAATCCATGAGTATGCGGTGAGTCCCATCAATCTTTATCACTAACAAAAGGGGTGACGCCCAAGGACTCTTAGAGTAGAAAACCAAGCATGAATCCATAGTTGCTCTATTTCTCTAAAATTACTTTCTCCTCACTTTTAAATGGCGGTAAGGCTCAATAAGAAAGGGTATGGCGCTCTCAGTTTCAATCCTTTGAGCTTCTCCCTTGCACAAGCCATATTTTAAAAGATCCGCTTTGAGAACATATGATTATTGACTAAGTGATTATTGAGTTCACACTCAAGCTCTAAAGTTGGCTCTTGCAGCCCAATCTCTTTGATGTGATGGTGCAAACTGACTTGACGTTGACATAGCAGTACATGTAAGCTTTAAAAGATTTGGCACTTCATGATCTCAACAAGGAGCTTGACAATGTTTAAAAGGAGGACTTAGACTTATCCTTGGTAGGTAGAATCATAGACCACATGCGTCACTCTGGATTCCTGTTTTCCAACTCTTTTGGGACAATAAATCCTAAGCATTGTCTGCTCCAAGTATCAATACTGGTGTTAACCAGCGTGACCTTCTGTTTCCCAATCAGTATATCCATCTATTTGCTGGTTTATGAGTGCAAGACAAAATCTGCTTCTACTGTTGTTAGTAGTATTCTGTTGTTCCCATCGCTTTCAGGGTACAGCTGACAGAGTGATTAAATCTTTTTTACTATGAATAGTCGTTTCTTCTGCTCCTTCTTCTCATAGTCTTGGGACACAAGTGACATATGGTAATTGATAAGACTGAATGAACTCTGTTGAATCCTAAATTTCCTTAAAACTTTACTAGGAAAAGCGTTCTTATGAGGAAATTGTTATGATTGTTCTCAAGAACTACTGTCATGGATTATGCTAGCTAAAATATGACTGGGCTTCCAATATGGGTGTATCACAACCCAGAGGAACGCCCAGGATGTCATTGGAGTAGAACTCCCAATAACTCATATCTAAGGCCGTCTTAGGATTACTGTGAGGGTAGTAAAGGTTTATAATGTGCCAAAGGCCCCTAGAAAACCAAAGAGCTGTAATGGGCCAACCTTGGATATTTATGATGCAACCTAAATGGGCGGTAGAGGCACAGCGGATGACCACACCTCATAAGTTTGCAGTTGTTGGCCTTTGGAAACTGTCCCATGATGTTATGAAGTGCCACCAGACCACCAATAATCTCCAGACTCACTCTGTTATATGGACTACAATTTAAGTCAATGAATCCAAAATTGAATTTAATTGGCTTAGTTTTTGGTACTGGGTAAGTGTGGTAATTATTGCATGTTTGATGGTTTGGATTGAACTGCTATTTGGATTCAGCTACAGTATCAGAGTGGTAGATTTGTTTTTAAAATATGTTTTTTTGATGGCCTCAAATATGTTTGCTCCATTGATCTGGCGCCTATAAACCCCTTTTGGGATAGGCAGATAGGCTTCCTTTGGTCAAAGGTTGAGTTATAAACTGACAGTATGGAAAGCTTCATGTTATCCAGATTACGCTGGTCAGTGGTAGGTCAGCAGGGACAATCTGGAAGTTAGTAATGACCTTTATTCGTCATATTGAGAAAATAAGTTGGGAGAATAACTCTTTATGACCTCAACTAGGGCATAGCGAGCTTTTGGGTAGATGTATTAGAGTAACCATTCAAAAAACCTTGGAGTTAAAATGCAGATGACGGCATGCTTTTCCAGATTTAAAGAAAAATGTAAAAAACTGGAAAGTTGGTGGAGTCCGCAGTGAAAAATTAGGAATGTGTAATTTTATCTAAATAAAGGCTAAAAATGGAGAATGAACCAACAACATTCCCTAAGGGGCTATTGTCTTTAAATTAGGGTGATGAGGAATAATGAAGTTAGCTTAGAACTGAACTGACCTGGGCCCTCTTTCTAACGTTGTCCATTGGTTGATTTGGGATAAGCATGGATTAAAAAGGATTTCTTTATAAATTTGTACAACATATATAAAACTTTAACTATAGATACCCTGGATAAGCTGTGGAGTTACTTTAAGTGCGACAAATATAAGCAGATTACACAGATTAATTGTTTGGAGCATTCTGTTTCATGAAAATGGTTTGGAGTTTTACTATAAAAACTACTGGGTGTGGGAATCTGGCAAGATTTCCACTAACTGGTGCTTAATCAGCCAGATATCCACAAAATACTTACCTTTAAAAATACTTTTTATTATAAAAGTAAAAATGAAGGTTTTTAGACATTTTTATTAATTGTGGCCAAACAATAAAGAAAGAACCCCCTTAATATCAGAATGGTAAGTATCTAAATCATCTCAAGGCTCAAAGTGAGTCAGACTAGAAATTTATTATAAGCTATGCATATCCAAATTAAGTAATATGGGCTATTGGCCTATTGGATTGTGCAAAGCTCGCCTTACATCATGAAACGCCAATGGAGGGCAATAATAGGTAGTTTAGATTCATGAGGTAAAATTTTGATATATCTTACCCAACCATTTGATGAGAAAATATTTGCACATTGCGAGGCCTCCTCCAAACCTATAAAATGGGAAGGTATCCAAGTGTGTGTTGACCTAAATTTGTTGTTATATGGGGAGGGACTTCTGAAGGATTTTCTTGATTCCCGCGCATGGTTGGTTCAATCTGACTGCTCAAATTAGTGTTATTTGCCCGTATCTTATTAATAAAAATGTTTAACCCCAATTTTTGGGGTTCCACTAAGAATTGACCAGGGTCTTTTGGCTAATATTGTTGATATTTCATCCAAAATATTATTATCATGAGATTGGACTTGTAATTGGCTGATGGTATTTGATATATCAGGATGATTCTTGCTCAAGACATTCTTTTGCCAAAGTTGAGATGGCAATTGTCTGGTATCAGGGTCAAAACTTGCAACTTTGATAATAAACTGTGATTTATTACTTCATTTTGTAATCTAGTCTGTCTGTACTGATTCAGTAAGGGTATTATCAAAGGCTGATATTATCAGTTCCCAAGGGGTCAGAAGGATAAAAGTCTTGGAGTATGGTGAGTATTGGGGGACCTGAAGGCGGTCCCTGATTTGATCTACATCCTTACAGACCACCTTAAACTTTTCCACTATGGAAGAAGTTACAAAGTGGGGTATAGTAGGGGGATCCTTGAATGACTGTGCAGTGACCCACCACTCATCAACAACATGAGCCAAATCGCTCAGTTGTAGCAAAAGTAATTCTGGTGCCTTTGGTCTCCTTTGCACCTGTGAAGGACTATATCACTGTTTATACAGAGATATTGGGTCTCTAGACTTATAACTACACCGGAAAGACAAGACAATGCATTTATTTTATTTTATTTTATTTATTTGAGGCAAGCTGACCGGGGGACGGACATTACCAAAATAGAGAAAGAAAGTATCAATATGAAACCTGAGCAGGGTCAACTCTGTCATAGAAAGTTTTTTCACCTCCAGATCGGGACTTGGATTTTTCTGGTTACATCATGGGTAAGGTTTTCGTGTTATTATACCTACTAACCGCCAATAGTTTCCTTTGGCTGGCACCTCAATCAATGTGCGAAGGGCGGGAATCGAACCCACAACCTTCAGGTTGGTAGCCATATGCCCTACTGACTCGCCTTCCACCCCCTACAAGACAATGCATTTAAATTACAAGGGGGAATGTGGAAAGACTCCTAGTGCTTTGTATGACTCAAACTCAGCCGCTCTTCTTTCTCTTGAGAGTTGATTTCAGGTGCAAATTTATAATTTCTTTTTGATATTAGAAGTGATAATATTTGACTTAAGCCGTTATACAGTACTTCAAATATTTTGACTTTATATTAAAACTTCCACTTTTATAATACTTTACTAATAATCATGTCAAGGTTTTGATGGCACTAATTATCTGACTGAATATCCTAACTCCTCAGGTAGGCAGGACTTCTTACAAGCCTTAACTGACTTAAGATCTTTTAATTGCAATTTTATTTAAAATTTTGGTTTCTATGAGATTCTTGCCATCCAAGATACTGTCAACAATCTATGTGGCCATAGAAGCTGGAGCAAGTAAGAATGGTTGGTAGCTCAAACTTAAATTAGTTAGGTTTCTGGAAGAAGAACAACTCCTGCACTTAGAGCTCCAAATTCATAGTATCCTAAATCATCTGTGAACACAAGCTCTTCTTAGATTAGTTCTGTTAGTGTGACATACAACACAAATGACTGATCCTGCGGCTTCAACTTTAAGCCTTTCTTACTTAAACCTTTCGCTTGAATACTTCCTCAGATGTGTACTTCTTTCTGACAATTATTGCAATTGAACTTGGCGGAATTGGGTACTTTCATACTAATTGGGCAGGAATCCTTATCCTTAGGTTTATAAATGGAGGTTTGAACAACATAAACAGCCATTTGATCAGGGTGGCGTTGCTGAAGTTATAAATAGTTTTGACTACGTCTTATATGAGTTTTTAACACCAACTTGGCCTCCTTAATGGCCTTCAATACTTGGCGGGATAGCGGCTAAGGTCATGTAAAAAAAAGTTGTGGTTGTGATTCCAGTGATCTAATCAAGATTGTTTTTCAGTAACTAGATCCAAGGCTCCAGTCATTTAAAGCTGTTGGGCCTTAATATGTTATAAATTTGCATATTTTATAGTTGACTCTGACTTTTTAAACTCATGATGAGAAATTCTTGAAATATATTTTTACATTTGAGCATTTCCAAACTTTCTATAAGAATTTCCAAATTTATCCCAAGTGTGATGAGGTCAAAGGTTAGCTTTAAGCACCTCCTGTGCTTCTTTGCTCATACATTCTAAACATGGCGAGCTTTCTGTTTGTCGCAGCTTTTCTATGTTTTTTATATAACTTAAGAAATTGGCTATAATTTCCTTACCTGGAGTTAGATTAGTATAGAAGTATGGTTAAGAAAGTGTGATCTTCTTGGGTTTAATATGAAATGCGGGTTGTAAAACAATTGATGGTGTATTGTTACTGTTATACAATTTACAAAAATAGGTAACGGGTTGATGGGTGAAAGTTTTTACACTTTCATGTTATCCACATCCTGAATCAAGCAAAATATTGTTCATCATGGCTTTCCAGATTGGCAATAATCCAGTTTAGGTTTTTAGTGTCTCATTATTCTCTTTCTCAGAAGAATCAAATATCTCTAATTTAAATTATGTTCATCTCTTAGTCCTTTCTTGCACTGAGAGTGATCTGACTCTTCTATGCATAAATGTCAAACTTTCTACTTATTGTTTAAATCATTAAGCATATTCTACATACTCTCCATATTCTATCATCTGAAAGTTCCTCTTCAAATAACACTTCCATGGTATCCCTGTAGAAATTTCCACAACTGCATACTATTGCGCCCTGTAGTGAGAACCAGTTAATGTTATAGTGGACCGCTTGCTTGTGATGTAGATGAAAGGGGTTGAGCCACATGCAGATAATTATTTATTTGCTCACAGGGTGCAACATCAAGCGAATTAGAGGTTCTTGTTCTTGCATACATTAACTTTTTATCATGGCTTTAAGCGTGTCCAACTGTGTTAAAGCCTTGGGACTACACATAACGGGGCTTCTTATGAGCACACCAGACTCTCTCAACTTCTGCTGACAACAGAAAGACTAAATCTGAACCTTTAACAACAATACTACTTTTGGCGTTATTAGCACTAAATAAACCTTAATAATAAATGCAGATTCTATTTAATATAATTATATTTTTTATAAAAGGTATACAAAGTTATTAGGGTTTTGGGTTGCAGTAAGTATGACTTAGTTTATAACAAACTAATTTCTTCTAATAAGGAGACTGTGTATTTGCAACTTGGTTTCATTCCTGTAAAGTCTTCCCCTATCATCTGGGATCTACTGGTTCATTGCGTAGATTCTACTGTGGATCTTTAGCATGTCTGTAAATGGGTGACTGATGCTCTGAGCTCAACCGTGAGTCTTTTTGTTCACATGACCCTTGTGGTTCTTGAAGCTGCATGGGTACATTGATCATCTAAATCAATGAATTTTGCAAAAATTACTTGCATCCTATTTAAAACTTTGCATCACTTAGCTTTGTACAAATGTGGAAACTCATTTTTAAGGTTTTGGTAATTCCTCCATAATCAGTGGTTAAACCAAAAGGTACTCAAAGGGGTTCCTCCAAGGCGTTGTTTGTGGTTTTGTGCACATAGTCTTCTGGACTGTTCTTTATATTCGTGCGTTTTCTGATGTAATGATGACCAGCTGTTATATTATTTTGTTGATCAGGAGTATTTAATGGCCTCCGCTGTCAGAAATTAAACCCATTTGAGGTCTATAAAAGGGGCTATAATTTTAACACTTTTGGTCATTGGCTGAGTAAATTGGTACTTAGTTGCTAGTCTTAGCTATATTTTTATTTTCATTATTAGTACTATTGAAATTGGGGGTTTAAAGGTGGTTTCCATAAGTTAAGGAATTAACCTTATATTTGAGACTTTCTCAATACCAACAATATGAAAATGAAAAAACAGAGTTATACACACTTTAATGAACTAAGAAAAAATAACCTTGTCAAAAATTAAAGCTTAATAAGAGCAATGATTAATGGCAATATTAATACCATGGCCAACTAGTACAACTGATATAATTATTGGGGCCCCCAGGTCATGGGGCATGGCAATATGAGAAGACTCTTGAGCAGGTAAAGCAGCACTAGTATCTATAATTGATGCATTTTGATATCCACAAAAACCTCAGCACTTGCATAGAATGTCCAGTAGAAGCCCATTAATATAACGACACCTTCTATCAATTGTTTAAGCCCAAAATTGTTTAATAAACAATCACCAGAAGTTGTAGTCCCATTGCCATTAGTCATGAGCAATTTAAGTACATTTTCTTTGCTATTAATAACCTCAAAAAATGGGCGGATCCAAAAAATAAAGGACTTAGACACCATGATGATAATTAAGCTTATTTTAAAAAGTCAATTATTGGCATGAATGGCCATGATTCATATTAACAGATAATGAACTAATATCAATTCTAATGTAATCCCAAGCATAACGAAATGATGGGTATTTAAGGGGTAATGTCCACTCCCCTATCACCCTAAGACTTATACCCCTGAGAACAAATAAGCATTACACCATTAGTATCATATGATATTTGATACCAGATTAACCGTCCAATTAGAACCTTTTCTTGCCCTCTGCTGTTTTTGCTTTTGATGTCGCCTTACACTCAGTTATGGAGAAATCGCTGTTTAGATATCATATGAAAAGCGTTATGCGATTCCATCTGTTATAATCTCATCTGCCAATGAAGAAAATAAGAGTTCAACTAGTTATCTAGAGAACCTCAAGAGAACATCATTCCAGCTACAGAGCAAAGCATACTTTAAAGCGTTGGCTTGAAAATCAAATATCACCAATGCAAAAATAAGGATCAATGGCTTTCCCAACTTGGCCTTAAGTTATTTGGTTTATACTAAAAATAATCATGGACTTGGATGGACTAGAAAACTAGAACCCTGTTAGATAGGACCCTTTAAGAACATAGAGAAATTTTTAAAATGACGTTTATAATTCCAAAGATTCTACCTTGGGCTAACTTATTAATCAATTATATCCTAAACTCCTAAAGAAATACCAGTAGAGCGCCGTCTTATTGACCAACAACTTATAATAGCCATTTGATCCCCATTCTTTTGTTCCATTTTGTTTGGTCAAGTGGGATGATATATTGAGATTCTTAATGATTATACCACATGAATAATCAATAACTTACATTTTATATACTTACTATTTATTAATCATTGCTCTTGATCAAACAGTTGGCCTTCATGCCAGTGTCAATCTACAGAATTATTTACTACCAGTTTCTTGGGATTCCAACCTTTTTATCTACCTGTTGCTTTTTGCAATTGTTTCGCTTGCAGCTATGTCATCTCAAAGCATAAATTACTATTGTTTTTGTCAGAAATTTATCCCAATACCTAAAGGTTGCTTTGGTTGATCCTTGATTAAATTAGACACTAAACCTTGTAAATTTATACAGCTATACCACTATCAGTCTTCATTATCAAATCTCGCTGATATTAAAATCCCAGTCAAATATTCACCAGCCACAACTGGTAAAGCCCAGCTCATATGTAGATCATTTTACCTCACCACAGAGGCTGGATACAATAAAATAACTTATCATATTTCATCAAATTGTTTGCCGCAGCGCCAGAGTAAATTCATTATTAGAAGTGCTTAAAAATGTATCTAAAAATTTCAATGTAATAATTTTAGTATGTCAATTTTCCTTAGTTGTAATTGCCCTAAGAACAAAGCTTTAGCTGTTGTCTTTTTAAGTATTTATGCATCTGACCTGCAATTACTTAAGTTTTAGTTATTAACAATTTTTTGCTGATGAGAATCAAGGGATTTAAGAACTACTATGAAGGGATTACCATTTATAAGGAAGATATTGTTCTAATAATAGCTTATAAAGCCCTCTGCCACAAAGAACACGACTATCTGCAAGCCTCAATGCCACTGTGAGTATTATGAAACTACAGTGTGCTTATCTTTATCAAAATAACAACATGTTTTGAAAAGTAACAAATTTTCTTACTCTTTCAAGGTCTCTGTCATCAGTCAGTTACCTGATTAATTGTGTAAAAACCAACCTGAACATTAAAAACCAACGCCCAATGCGCCAATTTCAATAAATAAGCTATCATATATTCTGGAATATTTTATAAAAACTATGATCTAAAACATATCAATTTGAAGCTATATATAAAAATTGCGAATTAAAATATGGTCTTTTTGCACTTATCTTATCATAAATATTATGTCTTTTATGAAGGCGAGGGTATAGGGGAACAGAAACGTGATATCTAGTAATATCTTTAATGCTGAAAAATTGCTACTGATATGGCTCATAGGCATATTATGGGGCTGGCGGATATGGTTGCACTTCTAGTGAAAAAGCTTAAACGCTATCTAAGAGTTTGGCTTCCTACAAATCAGCCATTAAGTTAACAATTATAGATAATTTAGTTAGAGTTTTTTTAAGAATTTAATTTACTTTGTTTTAAGTTTCTTTTTCAGATCTAGTCATCTACAGAAACTTTGTTTTCTATTCATCTTGGAAAAACCCTATAAATTAACAAAATCTTTACTTTACCTTAAGATGATTAAGTGGTGTCAATGTTATAGGATTTATTAAACAATAGTAAACCGCATCCTATATTTATCTATGAACATAAAGATAATAAATCATTGGCTTCATCTAATCTGACTATCAATCCAAGATGAAAAGGGAATTATAGCTACAAGTTATCTATAAAGAAGTTCATATTAAAAAGCGTAGTTTATTTACTGTAGGCGATCTTGTTTAGATCTTTCTCTGCTTCAGCTTATTATTAGGGCATAAAGCAGCATGAAAAGTTATAGATATTCTGAACTAAACTCTAAAACTAAGAAGAAAGTATAAATATCACACTTAACCTTAATTATAAAAGCTGAATTTTAGTGATAACTGAAATGTAACTTTATCCTGTTAATTAATATACAATATACCAACTTTGTAAATAATCTAAAAAATGAACATCAAAAAAATAACCATAATTCAAAATTTCAGCTTTTTCTGCATTAAAAGGATATTCTAAGTATGTTTAAATGAAAAATAATTTTTAAGAATTTAATTGAATCTCAATATCAAGATAAAATGGATAGAGTAAAATCCTTATAGATAACGTTTATATTAGCACCAAAGTGTATAATAAATATTGAAAAAGAACCTTGATAAGCTTCTAAAAAATGAAATTAAATACCTTAAATTAATCCTTGGGTTGTACCATACTTTATAAAAATAATAATGGATTATATTGAGTAGTAATAGATTATATCAGACTGAAAACCTCAAAAACTCATATCCTCTCAAAGTATAATGACAAAATCCTTAATAGGTTGAGAAAGTAATATATTATTATTTGTACATAATTATTGTTTTTTAATTCTAAGAAATAAGAAAAATGTAATTTACCTGAACCATTTTATTAACAAATTAAATGACATAAGGACTTTGTAACACAACGTGATTCTTATAGGTTGAACTTTTTTGCTTCAATCACTCATTTGATCAAATCCAAATTTACTTTTTTTACTTAAATAAGCATTTACTACTATGACAATAAGAAAGTATTTTGAAGCTATTGATGCATGCTTTATAACAAATGGAGGCGGTGGTGCGCTGCCTCCTGGCGTTTTTTGGCATTTTTCAAAATGCGCCCAGGCTGGCTCAGCTATCCCACAAACACCTCTAGTTACTACGTTCCACTTTGGGACTTAGCCCAATATTTTGCGCACTTCCAAGTGGTGCTTTAAAGACCCTTGGTGCTCACACAGAGCAACCTACAAAATCTTTGGGTTGAGTATGGGATTCTTAACCTATGTGGGTGAGGCAGTCATGAGATGTCTATGGGTGGTGTACAAGCCCTCCAGATTCATAAATCTTGCCCCTTTAAGGGGTACTTTGACCTTGGCTTCTCTTGTGAAACCCATGATATGGTGGTAGTACAGGTGCTTCATTTACAAAAATGCACACATCCCCCCAAACATAGTTGCCAGATGAGATCACACTTGTGGTTAGTTTATTGGCTTGCCTTTGCAGATCTCCCCAAATTTCTCTATTAAAACTCAAAAAGGGTTTGAATGCCTACTGTATTGACATCATGTTGAAGTTTGTATTTTCCTATGGCATCAATTGTCTTAGGAGGCCTCATGCTTTTGAAATGATCTTCCCTTCTATTGTGACACTAACCTCATGATACCCTCACACTGTGATCATATCTTCTTTTTGATCAATATTTCTGGGTACATGTCAGAGATGATTGTACCATTTGTCCAATGTGGTTTGGGCCAAACCAATCTAAATACAAGTTCCCTTCACATGCGCAACTGCATCCTCTGCCCAGACTTAATACACTCCATCAGTCTCAACAGTGTCTAATTTTATATTTGAGGCTCAATCCTCCCTCCCTCTATCTTAACTTCTGGGGCGCTACTCCCACCACTCCACCATATTTAAAGTTTGACTTTCAAACTACTCCTGAGAAGATTGCTGCTCAGGTGCTGTTCAAGCTGCTTTAGTCAACTGTGTGAAACCAATTATCTCTCACAACCACCCAACTAATTTCCATTGGTGTCCAAGAAGTGGATGATTTAAATCCAATAAATCTTCTTGAATGCCAAAAAATAGTGACCAGTATTATGTAATTAATCCTGATTTTAATTAGCCTGCATCATATCAGATTCCCTAATTCAACTCCACTCCTTTTGGTCCACCCTTAAAAGGGCTTAACTCATAAATACTGTAAATGTAAGACTTTCACGCAGCAGCTGACTTATGCCAACACCCTTCTTTTCTAAGCCCTTTATGCGGCAATGGATCCTATTTGCAAGGGAATTCCCCTCCCCAATTTCCCCAGGAGTCCATGATGATGCTGTCAGAGTTTTACCCTGATAAGGATAAACATTATCCCAGAGACAAACTATAAAATACTCCACTGATCAAGCCACTGGAAATTAGACCTTAAACCTAATTACCCGTGGCTAAATTCATTTGTGAACTTCCAATACTCTTTCTTGGATGAAGAACCTATTACTAATAATATTGACCTTGTCCCAAAATACCCCCATTAATATTATTATTTCTTCCTCTTTGGTGAAATTAGGTGTTTGTAGATAAATCTGATGTATTTATCCGTTAAGTTCAGTCCAAGTTATCACCACCTCATTACACATTTATAATTGTAATTTTGCTCTTTGAAATCCTAATGATAGAACCATATATAAGGATTCTTGATCTTTAGATAGAGGGATTCAGATTCACTTCTATTATTTTAAGTAAAGCGATATTTATAGTCTTTCTGATCTTCAACTAAAGGGAGTTATATTTGTGCCCCTCCATGGACATATATTCCTTAGAGCAGCTGCCAAAGTACTAACGCCTTGTGACGCTAATTTATTACTTGAAATGAATTCTAAAGATTTGATGGTGTTAATGAGAGCAATATATATATACTATTATCAAGAATCAAATCTATTTTCTTGAGGCCTGTCAGATTCTGGTGGTTGACCCAAAATAAACCTTTCAACAACCAACAGATCAGGCCAATTATCCTACCAATAATTGAGCTAATATCTAATTCTCAACTTAAAACCTATTGCAATTACATAGCTTGGGCTGATTATCTCAACATCAATTCAATTATTTATCAAAGGTTTGGGCTGAATAAACTCACACATTTAGGCCAATTATCACTGGGACAAAACTCAGCAATTGGTCCAGATAAATCAGGAACAATAACAAATATTCAGCATAAGAAATTATTCTGGGATCAATTTTTAGATAACGTCTAAAAATTCCATAGACAAATAGATGAAAATAATGTAATCAATTTCCCAACCTAGGGTTAAATTTGTAAATTAGTCCTTGTAATCAGCACAATCGCATTTGCACATGGATCACCTGAATGGGAGTACCTAGTGTTATCAAGAGAGGCCTGCTGACATCACAAAAAGGGTTGCTTCATTTACTTCAATTGATGCCAAAATTTTACAGAGGATGTATTCATCAGCAGTATGATAAAACTCAAATTGAGAGAATCCTAGGACAATTTTGCACATTCTTATTGCGATTTTTTGTCCCTGAAATCCTCCCAAATATGAGAGTATTTTGCCACCAATAAACCTAGAAAAAGATCACAGTCATATCAGTTCAAGGACCAAACCGAGGTGGTAAATAATCTTTTGAAATTTTATGCTTGAATGTGGCCAGGAGATGCCCTAGAGGTATAAATACCACCGCCTGGCCTAATGAATAGTCATTGAATAGTTAGTTTAAATAGGTATATTTATTCATGATTCTTTAATAATTTTCAGATGTCCCTTTATTAAGAGTGTCAACAAGCTTGAATCTTATAATCTACAGCTTGTACCTTTGCCTGCCTCAGTAGAAGTCAAAATACAAAGGAAAATTGAGCCCAAAGTTGACCAGAAGAGTTGGGGCTTATCTTAATACGCCTAGTGAGTTTCCAAATGGTCTAAATACTGTTAGCCACTGGCAAAAACAAATGATCAATTAAAGGAAATTTATCCCGCTTAAGTGTGCAAGAATCTGTTTATCAAGCAAAGGATCTTTGGAGCTTCACAACTGGTGCTCACTACAGGATTGGTGACACATTAAAATAAATTAACATAACTAATTCTTGGCAGATTTGGTCAGATGATGAAGCGACAATGAGATGGAAACTAGTAATAAGAAAAAATCAAATTATTCTAATACCAGCCACCAAGGCTCTGATGCTATTACCTTTTACTCCCTGGATCTCACCTACAGTGGAGAGAGCGCATATTGATACAACAAGCCCAATTGATCTTCCATCTGCAATTGTAGGGAGGATACCCCAGTGGTAGAGTATGGACCCTCTACCACTGCCTCCCGAGTTTGATCCCAGTAATGGACTTTGGGTAGGGGATGATTTTGACTGTGATGGTTTTGCGCACCAATGCCCCAAACCAAGATAGCAAATAGCAAAGGCGGTCCATGGAGTTCCTGGCCTATCATATGCTGCACATGGAGGTTTTCCGGGTTTTATCCTCCTTTCCCATTTTCTTCACTTCCCTAATTGGTGAGGTATCATCCCCAGGTCAGCCCACCTCAAATAAAATTTAAATCCATCTGCAATTGTATAAGCTATGCTGAACTCTATATCAGGGTTTTAGAATTAGTACTTCACTAACTATTCCTCCTTCAGACTGTTCTACTACCTTGAGGATTAGGCGCTTAAGGTGATGATATACATGATTTACCACAATGCAACCATGTTATCTCTTGCCAAACGTCTCACAGACAGTTAAGCAACTAACAAATTACTGAGTACTTTGTCCAACCCTCAATTTAATATACACAGTAATCCTTGCTAGACAAAATCTGGAACTCACGGAAATCTGCCATATGAAAGGGGATAAACAATTCTCCTGAAATGCTCTACTGGACAAATTAAATTCCAGTTTTTTGAATTCCAAAAAGCAATTGTGGATAAAAAGGGACTTGCCAATGAAGCTCATGGGAGATTAAACACCCTTGTGGAGCTTCTATACAAAAGAGTTCTAAAGATAGCTGCAGAAGTCTTGATTATTATGGGCTATTGCATGAATGATTACAAAACATGAATACCTGCTGTCAAAAACTGGAAACACATTTTAATTTCTTATCATCTCAGTCAGAACGACTCACCATAAATGCCACTTCAGGCCAAAGAAATCACCTGGACTTAATTTCAAAACATGATGACTAAGAATTATGTTCAAACTGAGCTGGATATTGTAAACAAAAACATCAAAGACTTTGCAGCAAAACTAGACATCCCTGATAGTGAAGAAGAGGATGCACAGATCAATGAGGAAATTTTAATACTTTAGACTGTTGTGTCAAGATTGAAGGCCAGAAAAACTGAAATTACTCAGGAGAATTAGGAAGTTAGAATGCAATTTATAAACTGAAAAATCCTGAATAGACATTATGGCCAAAATATATTAAAAGCATACCTGTCAATTTAGCCTTATGTGAAGAGGAGTATGTCAACCTTAAAAAGTAATTCAAATACCTCAAAAATCAAATCTGCCAGTCCTCACCCAGCTTTAAAAAAAGAGAAAGAGGAAAAGGCTCCTCTTATTTGTCCAAAAAACAGTTTGGAAAAAAACTAAGGACCAAATTCAAGCATCAGAATCCAGTAGCTCAGAGAAATATCATGAAATTGAATCGTTAGAAATTGACACCAATGCAGAGCTGATATTTCAAACATCCGTTCTAAGCCAAGAATTCTGGCATCAATCCCAACTTCAGATACTCCCCAACGGTAAAGAGGGCTGATTTTAAATGATGATACACCAAGACGTCCAAGAAGAAGTACAGCCCCCATAAATGAAACAGGGTGAGATGACTTTAAACCATTGAACTTGCCAAAGTTTGGTAAGGATGGGAACGTTCACTCTTTTATCAAGCTATTTGAAAAAGCAATGTGGGGATCATCAGACCATGCAAAAGGATCAGCACTGATCAACTCACTCGTTGCCCATAGCTGTGATCTCGTTATGCCCTATTTGGGTGACGATTGTCCTATATGGATTTCAAAATTGCAGTGATAAAACAGTATGGAAGGCCTTTGAAATTAGAAGCCTGAAAAAGATAGCCTTTTTAATATTAAATTAAGCATAATGAGATTATTAAGGACTTTGCGTACAGATTTTTCCATGAAGCACAAGTCTTGCTTGTGTGCAACGCAATTTATAATTTTGACGCTAAGATTGCAATGTAACACGCATTCATGCCCTTCTGTGAATTGCACCATGTCATGATACCTGCATTCAATGGAGAAATGGAAACGCAAGAGCTTACTAGTTACTTTAGTAGCTTTTAACGTAGTTTTGGATCACTAATCAGCCCAAGGATCAGCAAAAATTGAAATCTTTGGGACCGAAAAGAAACACTATGTCCGATCAGGTGAAAATTTTATAAACTATGAACTAAAAATTTGAGCATAAGCAATAAACAGGGCCGATTACATACCACAACTATAGTTGAAAGGGGTATTTTCTAGACAATAATGAGGGATTATTTAACAAAATATCCTGTGATCAACGTTGCTCTATAAATCAACAGTGACAGTGAAGTGGGAAAAGATCAGGTGGAGTAGAGGCAGAATGCTCTAACTCCACTGATATAAAAACCATTCCACCTGACCCTGGCGAGCCCTTTAGGGCTGAAGATATTGCCAAATATAACCTCCACCATATCGTGGCTAGTGATGTCATGATGGTCACTACTTGGGCCACAACTAAAGAAATTAAACCCTTGAAAATTACCATTGAAGCCTGAGCAGAGGTATTGAGACCATATGCAAAACTGATTATTGATCAGGTTTTAGTTTTTCAACTCAAATGTTCAACTGACCTACCTTCACTTAACAACGTAAAATTAGACATTTCTGTGAAAACCTTACAGATAAATTCCCAGATATTTGATCAAGTCTGAAATCAACCTGGAATCAGACAGCAATTAAAGTATTCGCACAATAAATACCTCACAAAACTACTCTAAATGCACTTATGTGGATATAGCAGTAAATAAGGTGCAGGTTTGGGCCATTGTCAATAGTGCTCCTATCAATTTAGTCAACAAAAAGTTGGTTATAAAGTTGATAATTTTGCCTGATATTGCCCACTATCAGGAATATGGTACAGCTGGAGCGCAAAAATTTAAATTTCCAGGTGCATACAGTGCCCTACATCTCAGATTTGGATCTATTGCAGTGACAGCACCTGCTATAGTGTTGCTAAATACAAACTATGATATTTTAATTGGGACTGATTTCCTAAGGAGATATGGAGTTGTTATCAATCATAAGGACGATACTCTCACCATTATTGGCCAGGCTATTCCAATATTACTACAACTGGGATAGGGAAATTGAGAAAAATAAACCCGGCCTAACTAAAAATCTGGTCTACAAAGATAGAGTAGTCCCATTTGGGTATGTCAAAGCGTGGTCAAAGATAAAAACACTATTCACATAAATCAGTGAGTCAAAGGGCATTTCACTTCAATCAAATCAGCACATCACTATACCATCCAGAGATCAAGTAATTGTCCTGACATGACTAACAATTAATACCCCATAAGGACTTTATGGTGAAGTATATCAACCATGGTCTAAAATCTTGATTGAAACCAAACATCGCCCCTGGTATTATCATTCTTGGCCACGGAGAATTACACAGATAATGTGCAAACCTGCAAAATCAGCCCATCTCCATCAAGCGACAACAAACATTAACATTTCTACATCTGTATCCTTTCTCAGAAATTGACTCATTCCTTAAGTTTATAACTTTTTTCAAATTAGAGCTCCCTATTAAGGACCTACTCAGAATCAATAATGGCATCCCTATGGACACTTTAAGCAACCTGGCCTTTCTGAGAAAAGTCAAGCTCAGGAGACTTCTCTAAATATTGAAAAATACTTGCACATGATGATTTTGATTTGGGATGTGATAAGGGTGTCACCCACAACAATGATAACGGAGATCATAAACCAATTTAATTGCGGCTGATTAGAAATCAAAATCATCAAAAGAAGCTGTATCCATGAAGATTAAGGAACTCCTCAATTATGGCATGTTAGTGCCTTCAAAATGCCCATGGGAGGCACCAATTTTAATAGTGAAGAAAAAGGATGGAGACAACCTAGTAGTCATTGATTTTCAGAAGTTAAACCACATCCTAAAGAAGGATTCATACCCTCTGCCACAAATTGACGATGACTTAGATAGGCTAGGGGGTGCGAAGTTCTTCTCAGCAATGGACCTTATCTTTGGATTTTGACAAATAGATCTTCCCAAAGAGGAGCGCAAAAAATGTGCAATTATAGCGCAAGAGGGCCTATTCCAGCTGACGAGAATGTCTTGTATGCTCTACAATGCCCTGGCTACTTTCCAAAGGGCTATGGACACAAATTTGGGAGATTTGAAGTTATCATGTGTACTAGTATACCTTGTTGATATCAACGTTTTCAACTGCACTTTTGACGAACAACTGGAATACTTAGAGGAGGTTTTTAGAAGGCTAGCAGCTGCAAACTTAAATAAACAAGCCCAGAAAGCTAAAATCTTTAAAGATCAGCCGGAATATCTAGGTTTGTAATTGAAAAAGTGGGTCTTTGGCCCAGCCCTCTAAGCTGGATGCCTTCTCCAAAATGAAATGACCCAAATTCAAGCACATTAATCAAGTATTTCTAGGCATGATCGGGTACTATTGCTAATTTATTGCCAATTTTACACATCTTGAGGAGCCACTTTTCTATCTACTTTAAGATAAACCCCATATAACTGGACTCCATCTTGTCAAGATGCATTTAACCAACTCCAAGCACTATTGGCACCTGTTCTTTGATACCAGGACTTTATTTGTGAATTTATTGTCCAAACTGACGCATCTCTAACAGCAGTGGGGGCCATGTTATCCCATGTTGGATAAGATGGTGAATAACATCTAGTTGCCTTTTCTAGTCAGACCTTAAATGTTCATGAAAGGAACTACACAGTGTTGGAACAAGAATGCTTAGCCTTCATATATGCTTGCAAGCAATTTTGGGTCTACCTTCATAGCTCTCATTTCAGAGTTGTTACTGATTATGCTTCCCTAAGATGGTTGAACAACTTAAAGAATCTGAGGGCCGATTAGCCTGCTGGGCATTAAAACTTCAAGCTCATGACTACATCATTAATCATCATTCAGGGGAAAAACGTCAAAACGCTGATTGCCTATCCTGACTGCCCACCATTGCAACACTTAGTCAGGTCGCCAATGAGTTGTTTATGAAAGTGGTCATTGGAGGGTACCAAGATGAGCCAGAATCCATCCAAAAAATATTATCAGATCTATGAAAAATACAACCATCAAAAACGGGACACTTTACAAGCATGTTGAGGGAAATAAGTATGTTTTCCGAAGACCCTCAGACAAAACAGACCTAATAATGGCGGCGCATAAGGCCATAGGGCATAGCAGATTCAAAAAGATGCTAAAGCATCTGAAGCAATTCTACTGGGAATCAATGCATTTTGACATCCAAGAAATGCTAGAATTCTGTGAGGAGTGCCAAGGCAAAAAAAACTGTTCCAAAAAAGCACATCTTACCAGCTTTTTAGGACCAAGATTGCCTAGCACACTGTATCTATTGACATTGTCATCTCAATTCCAACAAGCAATAAAAAGGCCAAGTACATAATCGTAGCCATTGACCACTTGACCAAATGGGTTGAGGCCAAGGTCATTCAGGAAGCTGGAGCGGCAACCACCGCCAAGTTTGTACTTGAAAACATCATCCAAAAACATGGATGTCCCCAGGTTATTCTGACTGATAATGGAACCAACTTTACTGACAATATCCTTGCCAAGCTCAACCAATTAATGGGATTACAAGGTGTGCTTTCTGCTCCTTATTATCTCAAAACTAATGGTAATGTTGATCACACAAAT
This sequence comes from Massospora cicadina, assembly GCA_022478985.1. NCBI lineage: Eukaryota > Fungi > Entomophthoromycota > Entomophthoromycetes > Entomophthorales > Entomophthoraceae > Massospora > Massospora cicadina. The sequence continues at coordinate 40,565 of JAKSZP010018797.1, read as the reverse complement.
GAGATGTTGGTGAACATTATCAGAAAAATAACTTTTGCTAGACCATCTGAATGGAGTACTTATTTAAGTTCAGTAGTATTTGCCTATAATATCTCCTACCATAAGTCAACCAGGATGTCCCCTTTCAAGTGTTATATGGAAGACATCCAGCCCTACCAACGCTACTCTATATGGTCCTAGAAGATCCTGGCAAAAACACTTATCCTTAATACGTCATTAACCTTGTAGATAGTATAATAAAACTATAAGCTCAAGCTTTTTAACAACAGTTTTGGTTTGAAAAAGGCTTGACATCAAAAAGACTTATAAAAATTCTACAAATTGGCCAAGTTTGAGGTTAATGTCTAAGTTCTATTTTGTTTTACCCATAAATCAGTCTTAGTTCAAAAAGTTAGATCGCTATAAGTAAGCCATTTGAATTAATTTAGAAGACATATCAGATCATATACACAATCAAGGATATGAGGATCAGCCATATATACAACTGAGTTCATGCAAGATTTCTAGGAAGGTTTATTAAGCTGTCTGATTAAGAGAAAATAATAAAATAAATAAATAAAAATAAAAAATAAGAATAATAATATAAATTAATTTTATCTTAATTAATACTTTAGTTTGCACTTGAGGATTGGGAGAGAGTCCAACTCCAGATTCATTGGCAATTGGGGCCAAAGTTAAAGCTATGCACTTGGCCATCTCTATTGGCAATTCAGGCTGAAAAAACAAATGACAAAGATCAATGAAGGCTAATTGGAAATCTTAGGGCTTATGCTTGAGTCAAATGGGGGGTAAATTTTTAGATTCAGGTGGTTGACCCAAAGTAAACCCTTTGACAACATAACAGGTCAGGCCAATTATACTCCCAATACTCGAGATAATACTCCAATTCTCAACTTAAAGCTTATTGCAATTACATGGCTCAGGCCAATTATCTCAATGTCAATTCAATTCGATTATTTATCAAATGCCCACGCCAAATGCACTTACACATTCAGGCTGATTATCGCTGCAACAAAACTTGGAAATTGGTACTGACTTATTGGAACAATATTAAATATATAACATAAAAAATCATTTGTGTATTGATTTGAAGATAACATCTAAAAATCCCATAGACAGATGAAAGTGTTGTAATCAATTTCCCCAACCTAAGGAGAAATGTGTATGTTGATCCCTGTAATCAGCACAATAGCACTTGTACATGGACCACCCAAATGAGAGTACCTAGTGCTATTAAAAGAGTCCTGCTGATGTCCCAATTAGGGGTGCTTCATTTACTTCAATTGATGCTAAAATTTTACAGAAGATGTATTCATCAGCAGTATGACAAAACTCAAATTGAGAGGATTCTAGGACAGTTTTGCACATTCTTATTGCGATTTTTGTCCCTGAAATCATCCCAAATATGAGAGTATTTTGCCACCAATAAACCTAGAAAAATTCATAGTCATATCAGTTCAAGGGCAAACTGAGGTGGTAAATAATTAAAATTTATTGTGGGGAAGGCCAACCAGGGGATGGACACTTCTGATAAGACATGAAGAAAATGAAACACAGTAATAGGTGGGCACCCCAGAGAAACTAATGCTGTCTCCTGTTGCCAGTGGGAACGCCACTACTGGGAGGGGGAAATGTGTATAGGGGCCAGAACCACAATTGAGCACGTGTGGAGGAAGGGGTCAGAGTTGATGAACCAAACTGGGAACCAGGAGGAGACCAACTGATGGTGATGCGGTGGGAGGTATCCAAACATAACGCGCTTGAAAGTGGTCTACTAAGTGCAACTGGAACCAGCGGACAGCTTCTGGGAGGGTGGGGGTGGAGCATGCGATGGCATCCAAGACAATCGTGTGGATAGTCCACATGGCGATTGTGACCACCAAAGCATGGAGGGAGGGTGGAAGAGGGGAGACCATAGATAAAGCAAACATATCCCTAGACAAACTAAAGGGCTGTGCCGGATCCTGGAAAAGCAGATGTTGCACCTCACGTCATATTGCTTTAGATGTAGGGCACTTCTCCAGGCGGTGAAACAGCTTTCCATACTGGCCACACACGACACAGGATGAGTGTAAAGCGTTAGAGCTCTCAGCAGTATGGTACACCCGCCTCAAGCAGCGCCACACATGGGAACAGATATTTGGCTACAGAAGAGGGTGGTGGGCGTATTTCCAAATTTTTTTCTGGGTATCAAGGGAATAAGGGATGTCCATTATGTCCAGGTAGTCCACCCTAAACAAGATATGGGGCCTCGCGAGTATCAAGCCATCCAGAATGGGTAGTCCCTGTACCTCCTGTGTGAACTGAGGAGAGGGGCGCCCCCTCTGGGCAGTGTGTCCACAAATATAATTCTCCACTCAGCGCTCCGCATGAAGAGGAGGATTCGTTTAAAGTGGGGTGCAGTTCCATGGGGACCTGCGGCCAAAGGATGGGAAGCCAGATATTTCATCAAAGAGTGAGGTTGTGACGGGTTGGTAAGGCCCAGAGCGCGGGAGAAGTTGGAGCAGGTCGCGCGGGACCAGTGTTGGGCTGGAAATGTAGGGATGGTAACAGCAGCGATCCAGGTGCCCAGGATCTTTGCAGCATGTGCCTCAAAGTTGAGAAGACCCATGCCTCCACTATGGCGGGGGCCAAACATGACCTCTAGTCGCACTGGCGGTGGGCAGCCCAACCAAAGCCACCCTTGCAGAAGGGCATACAGTGACTTGAAGAAACCTGGGGAGAAGGCGATGGCGTGGACCCCAAACCAAACTTTGGAGAGGAGCATAGAGTTGGCTATACAACCCTGCCGGTAAGGGAAGTAGGGTGGGCTCTGAGGGAGGCGATGCATTTTGTCACGTTGTCCAGAATATGGTTTTCCATCACCGTTGAGGCATACCCGCCTGCCTCCAACCACACCCCCAAATGGTGGACCAGCCCAATGGTGGGGCGCGGCACAAAGGGGAGCACAAGTGGGGCAGTTTTGGTAGGGCAGGGTAAGCAAGCGCGTGCGTTAGCAGATGAGGTGGATTGGAAACCGAGCGCTGAGGCCCAGCGGGCTTGATACCAACCAAGGAGAATGATTTCAGTTTTTGAGGCGTTTAGTGCAGCATTACTTACCCTGGAATATACCTGGATAAGGTCTTCAAGCGCGCGTGCATCATGATTTTTAGACACCCCAACCACACAGTCATCAGCAAACGCCAGCATTTTGACTGGGGCTTGGCCTTGCACATGGACTCCATTAAGATGGGCATTCACATTTTGAAGAAGTGGGTCAAGGCTGAAGTTATATAAGAGTGGGATAAGGGGGTCCCCTTGGCTTAGTCCCCTTTGAGGGCGGAATACATCCGTGAGAAAGCCAGGGCCACGCACAGCCATTGTGGCGGATTCCATCAGCAGCATCACCCAATTGATGAAGCGAGGGGGTAAGCAGAACTGGTGGAGGCAGGCCCTGAGGTAATCCCAGTTAACTCTATCATAGGCCTTCTGTTGGTCTAAAAATACTAGTGCACCAGAGGCCGTGGACTGACAGGCGTTGGCCACAGTGTGCACATTGTCCCAAATCAACCTTCTGGGTATGAAACTGAATTGTTCTGGGGAGATGATAGCAAAGGAAACAATCCCTAGATGGTTAGCCATGATTTTAGTAAAAATTTTAGTATCATTGTTGGTTAGAGAAATGGGGCGCCAGTTATACAAGTCTAGCTTATCCCCTTTTTTGAATAGCGTAATGGTGTAGGCCTCTTGCCCTCCTGGTAGGAGGCGCGTTTCCAAAAGGCTCTGGTTAATAGAGGCAAGCAGCAGTGGGGATAGATACTTGAAGTACTTCTTATAGAACTCATAAGGAATGCCATCAGGGCATGGGCATTTTCTGTTTGGTGCACTGCAGACAGCAGACCAGAGTTCATCCGGAGTAATCAAATTACTAACTCTGGGAAACGGGAAATGGTGCAGATGTGTGCACTATTGAGAAAATTCGCCATTTTGGCCAGCAGAATTGGGTTGGATCAGTACAATTCAGAGTAATAGTTTTATATCTTGATTGCCACATCAGCCAGCAAATCCACTACGTAATTGTCTGGTTTTCGCACCTGTGTGCAGGCCAAGCTCTGGTGCAGTGCAAAGAATTTTTGAAAAAAGTAAGTGGAGCATGTGTTACCCGCTGTGATGTGTTTAGCTCTGTACTGAACACAAACCCAATGCTTGTGTTGCCACTCAAGCGCGTTAAGGTGGGCAGCTATTTCCGCCCACTTGCAACCCCAAGCAGGGCTATAGCCCTTGGCTGTTACATAGGACTCCAGGTGGGAAATCTCTGCCAGAGTGCACGAGATGACCGCTGAGGCAGATAATGAACATCAGGAGGAAAGGTGGCGAGCCTGGCAGATTGTGTCCGCCTTGAAGGCAGACCAGGCGGAAATTGGATCAGCGCAAAACAGTGCAATAAAATCCAGTGCCGTGGTTTCAGATTCCATCCATGAGGAAAATCCTGGTGACACAATGCTGGCCAGGTGGAGTTTGCACCAAATTGGAGCCTGAGCAACTATGTTGGGTAGGTGGAAGGATATCAAAACCAACCTGTAATTGGAGAAATTGATCTTCATCGAGGTGAAATGGGAAATTTGGGTACAAAATTTCAATGGTGCGAGGATAAGGTCAATGCAGGACATGGACCTTAACTGGCCGTTGTGGATGTGGGGGGCGCGACATGTTTTTGAGAAGTGGAGTATGATGCAGCAGAGTATTGACCAACCCTAGGGTGGCCTTGAGGACGCGTAGTTCTATGTGTCCCTGTGGTGGGGAAGATGAGGAAGGTCAGTGGTAGGTGGATGGGTTCAACCAACAGTTCATGTCACCAACAATGAAAGGGTCAGGGGGTAATGGAATGAATTTGACCAATGAGAAAAATTCCCAACATTCTCGTGCACAGGTGGGGCGTAAATGTTGATGATAGCGTGCACTACGTCAGCCCACAAAAAAGTGACAATGAGGACGTGGCCACTAAGGAAGGATTCAGATGATAAAAATTTAAAATTATTGTTTTTTCTAACTAGTACCCCACAGTGCTCAGACCAAAAGGATAGGGAAGGGAGGAGCATGGTTTTCCATGTATCCTCAGAACCGCGTGGACAGTGGGACTCCTGGATGGCCAGGATATCCACCGGTAAATTATGTTGTAAAAAACTCAGTTTCCTAGCCCAGGATGGTGAGGCCTTGAGTCTGGCGATGTTCAACGTCCCTAAAGTAAAGGCTCCCCCCATCGCACCTTAGGTGTGAGGGGAAGGGCACATGAGCCCTTCAGCCTTCTCTTGTTCTTCATGACGCTTGTCAGCACCTCGGATATGTGATGCAATGTAGTCAGTGTTATGGGCAGCTTTAGCAGTTAGGTTCATTTTGGCTTTTGCCTTCACTTTTTTCCCCGCTGCATAATAAGATTTTTGCGGTGTGTGCATTTTCTGTGCACTAATGCTTGATTTTAATTTTTTGGCTGGAGGGTTGGAGACTGATTTGGTTCCAATCAAGGCTTGGGCGCATTGGTCAGGTGAAATTGACTCGCCCATTGGGACTTCATCTTGGGCGGCTAATAAGCTTGAGCAGCCCAATCTGATTGGTTGAGAGATTTGAGAGCTGCTTCCACTGTAAAAGTCTCAATGTCCTCCTGGAGCTGGTAGACAGGATAGCAGAAGCGACCTTGGCCGCCGCCTTGCAGGCCTGTTCGGCCTTTTTCCGCTCCTGAGGCGATATTAGGTTTACTATTAAGTAGCAACCCTGTGCTCCCCATGGGAAGGCTGCCTTTGTATTGGAGGTCAGTTCATAGTGGGTCTCACCGCCACACATTGCCTCTGAGGGAATTTCTTCATATGCGATGCCCTCCTTGGAGGGGCAGGTGTGTGCCTTGTGGCCAAATGCGTCACAATAGGTGCAGATGGGAGGTGCGCTGTCCACGGTGACCCTGAAAGGGTGGGTGGCATGCCCCTCAATATTGACAAAAGTGGTGTGTGAGATTTGGGTTAGATCCTTCACTATCCCCTCAACTGGGGTTAGGACTGCAATTGCTTTGCCAGTGCACAGGTGTGGCATCAGCATGAAGCGCTGCATTTTGAAGAATATATTTCACATATATGGTGAGCCCAGCCTTCAGGTGTTGTTTGAGTACGGCGCATTTGACTATAGTGGGCAGAAAGTCAAAATTTACAAAAGTTTGGCTCAACTTCATCCATCTGGTGCGCTTAGTTTTGATGACCCGCTGCCCATCTGGGAGGTCTATCACAACGCGCACCATAGCAGCTTCATCCACTGCTTCCTTGCTTTCAAAACCAAGATCCAGCCAACCACATGTCATGGAATGAGGTGCGATGTACACTGCATTTGGGAAATGAGTGTGTACATCCCCACAAAACTTTTCTAAAGCGCCATCTGCTGATTATCCAGGAATACCCATACTCCGTGTTCCACTGATGGGAGTGATTGAGAGTGTGGCATATTGATGTACTGGTTGCATTGCACTTGCCAAGCTAAAATTTCTGGGTAAATGGTTACCACCAGTTTTTTGTTAAGTTTGTCTATTCCTCTGGATTCACTGGGGCATTTGCAAACTGTAGATGTCACAGAGCCACCACCTGTGCCCTTTACCTTACTTTCCCAACTGCTCCCCAACATAGGCACTAATTGATCTCCTTGGTGAGATTATTAAACTAATACCAGACTTGAATTGAATTTGCTGCAAAAGTGATTGCAACGAGAGAAAAAAGTACCCTAGTAATTAATTAGCTTAATTTAAACCTTGGCATAAATCACTGGTAAATGCTAAAAATACAAAAATATTAATTATAAATTTATCCTCAGTACTAGTTGCTGGTAATTCAAAAATATATAAAATATATTAGAATTTATCCAAAATACTCTAAAAATGGAGGATGCGTTGTAAAAGCTTTACCCAGTCAAATTGGTAGCACAACTTGTGACTAAACCAATAATCATAGAAAAGTCTATTGATAATTAATCCTGATGCTTTGGGAACAGTCAGGCATCAAAAGAGCTCATTTTGAAGAGCTAGCAGGACTGAAACAACCAAAAGTGGAAGTGGGTTCAATTAGTTGGAAAGGTTGCCTGACATAATCCAATCTGCCAAAAATTCAATGTTATAAAAAAAATCGATCTTCTCATACAAGATAAATCAATCAGCAGCGGTGCTCAATTTATAAATTACTTCTTTTGATACTAAAAGAGCCATAATTTGGTTAATAAATCCCAATACCTATAAAGAGATCTTGCCTATTGCTTTAAGTCTTTCACCTAATAATGGATTTTCCAATTGTTAATCTTTACACAACGTCCTTCATAGCACATAGTGTCCCCTTCATTCACAGTCCCCCTCAGTTTCCAGTTTTTTCCAAGGATAGGGTAACATTATTTTTGTTCCTCACCCCAAAGGCGCGCAATCATGCTATTGCTTTACCTTCCTAAGGGGAATCTACCCTGAAAAAATAGACTTCTGGAGGTCTAACCCAAATTGGAAGGTTGGCCAAAAAGGAAAGGGTGATGTTAAGTTTACAATAATAGCCAGTGTGCCAGGTATTGCCTGCTCCTATCCTATCCTTGCTTAGTTAATTCAATGCTTAGAGGATAAGACTCATATGCAGAGAAACTCCTTGACTACACTAAAAAAAGTAAGTTTTAAATTAAGGTAAACAAGCTCTTAAAATGTTTGGCTAATGAGCACTACTGAACAGGGTAAAGTTTCACCTTGAAACTTCTCTATGTTTCCTCAATTGTTCAACCTCTATCCACCGACAATTCTATTCTGCTTTATACTATATAGAAGTGCTACATATTACTTGATTATTACAGTTTCTGGTATAGTAAAACTCTATTTAAGGGACAACAACTTTTACTATATACAAAAAATATAAGGTAAGATTTACTTTATTAATAATAAATTTGGTATATTTCAAAGTACCAGGAGAGAATCAAGATCACAATGTGTAATAGGCACATCCCATGTATGAAGGAGGAAGTAGATTTGTGAATGTAGGAGGTGACGGCATAGTTCAGGTTCAGAGTTTGAATAGATCAGTATTAATCATCCAAGCCTGGACTGATATCAATAATGGTATCATAGTTAAGCGGTTTCCATTATCTGCCATTAGGAAGATGACAGATAGCAGGAATAATAAGTGGTATAAGTTTTTATTATGCTAATAGAAGATTTAAATACTGAATAAAAACCTTTTTTCCTTCATATAAAGAAGATAATAAGTTGGTTAGGGCATTCTTACCTATTTCATCAGCCAGTGGAGCACTAATGGGGCGATTCATCTTTTTTGTTCATTCATATATTAGCATTAATAAGGGTAGTCATTAAATGCTTTAAAGTTAAATGCATATAATTAATATAGGCCTTAGACCCAATAAGCATTGACCAATAGATTATAAATATAAATTAATGTAAATAATATATATTTAGGAACCTAAAGTCAAGGCTTTGCATAAACTAGGGCAAATCCCAACAGAGCCACCTCTAAGACTCAACTGGGTATGACAGTAATCTTGCTAGGGTTGCCTAGTTTTTTAAGGTCCTAAACTACCAGAGTTGGGGTGAGTGTGACAAGCCAAGGTAGTAGGATTAGTGTTGGCCTGGAAAGTATGTGGTTTGTCTCAGTCTCACAATATGTAGGCAGTCAGTGGTATAGCAAATTATTTCATTTACACTGTTTCTGATTCTGTTCACTTTGACCAGCTTAAATTATAAAGAGGGGAGCTTCCAAGGTTCATACATCACACCCAACTCAGGTTTAGCAAGCTTCATCTCAAAATTTGGTTGAAGGGCAAAGCACATTATCAACAGGTATCTCATTATGATATTCAGCTTTGGCTTGATTTTAAAAATGGGTTCATCATCATGTTTGACCTTGAATTTAGCCTAAAATAATATACAGGTGATGCAGCATTGATAGTTGTATTCACTGGCTCAGGTTCAATTTGGTAACTGCTTTAATTAGGGTGCGGTGGAGAGTAACAACCACCTCAACGCTTTAAAGTACGTTAACAAAAGAAACTTAGGAAGGACATGGGCCGGTGCCTTGGTTAGGAAGATTCTCAGCATGGTCTTATCAAGGGCGGTTGTGGCATGAAAAGAGCACATCGCTTTGGAGATGGTACCATAGTCAATGATACCGTTATCAATTAGATACTGGATGCCATCATTGGGCGCACGCTTAAAGGCTAGTATAACTGTTTTGAGTGGCGCAAAGAAGGGGTTGGGCTGAAATTTGCATTTATGGCTTAAGATAAGATAGTAGAAGCTCTGAAAAGTGGACTCGAGCATAAACGTGTGATATGCCTGAGAGACCACATGCTCTTCAATATGGGGAAACTCCATTCAGCAATCATCAAAATAACCAGGTTTTTGGTATTTGTGATGGCAACCAAAAGCAGACAACTTCATAAGTATGTGGTGGTCGGGTGGCGGCAAGCTCTTGTGGGTAACGCCATGCCTTTTGAGGTACAAAAAATTCTTTGAAGTGCAGCAAGCAGTCAACTTTAACATTAAATTGGAATGATCCATAAGAAATGAGCTTTTATGTTATTCCAAGTCTTTTTAATCCATGCTACCAAAGTCTCATAGTACTGATATAAATGTTATTCCAACTCTAAGAGTAATTAAACAACTTAAAGAAAAAGTCATGTAAGTTTTCAATAGTTTTCTTACCTTGGTGAGTTCCCACTTTGTGGTGTGGTATGATCTGAATAAAGGAACATCATAAGGCACCATCTATCCAGAGTCTAGGCCAAGAAATATTGGTATGATCCTTGGCAGGCGGGTATTTGGCAGCAATGGCTAGGTGATACATCCCAGTTATATCCTTGGAAAAGGAATTAGTGTTTGTAAATTTTAAATCTCAGAATGTTTGTTATGCACCTTGTGATATCCAAAAAGCGCAAATTTTAATTGGTTTAGAAACTGCTTGTGCCTTGATAGGAACGAGATGGAGCCACCAAGGCTTTGAGCTTTGAAGCATCATGGTGGTAACTATCATAGTATCAAGCTTTGTTGGGCTCCTTTCAATGCTTATATTTATTTAATTACATAAGTGAATAAAAATTTTGTTGCATTGATAAGAACACTTGCTCTTAAGTAATTTAGGTGTATTGACTATATGTCTTAAGTTAGCTTTTCTCTGCAATCTAATGTTTTTTGCAATTCTTTATTTTTTAATTTTCCACATTAATGTAAATTTCCTAATTTTTCAGCCTTTATCTCAACTTACAAATGTGGGATAATATTAATCGCTTTCATGCTGATAATTTAAGTCATTGAAACATAAAAACATGCAATTGCGTACAATTATGCATACAGTTTTGAAATGAATAGTATAAATCACTTTTCTGAGCATAAATATGACATAAAACTCTATTAAATAAAAGCATATAATTTTTAGATATAGCATTAATAGTACATACAAATGGAAGATGGTAGTTAATTGATGCAGCAATGTTACATAGAGGGCATGCAAAACTCATTCAGGCAAGTTTTTGCGCTTATAGCTCTTGCATTTGTGTACTTTCTCAGGATGGTCTCCTTTGATTCTCCAGCAGTAATCTGCCTTCATATTTGAATCCCATCATCCTTGATAACGCTCTTTCACTGTATTTAGGTTTTGATGAAAGCTTTCCCCCCTGCTCATTGCTAAAATCCTTTAAGGTTTTTGGGAAATTGATCAAGATGGCTACTCAGGAAGTGCATCTTAATACTCATGTTTCATCCAAGATCTTAAAATGCCTTAAGCATCCTTTGAACCAGAAGTACATAGTTTTATGCCATCCTTTTACCAATAAAGTTTTTAATAATTTCTTCAAAAGATATCCATGCCGCTCTCTCCCTTTGATACATCTTCCTGATAAATTCCTTGTCACGTATAATGGATCAAATATGAGGACCATTAAACAAAACTGTAATTTTATTTTGCAAATGCAGACAAGGAAATTCAGAATAATATGTTACAAACATTTATTTCAGCATAAAACAAAATTTTGTAACAACATTGAAAAATAGTATTTTATAAAAAATAGAACATTCAGTGTAAAAACATAAATCTGAACCAGTAATCAAAATTATATTGCATGAAACACTAGAGCATTCAAGAAAAATGACTTCATATTTAGAATCACCTATGCCAAAATACATAGAAGTAGTTAAAAAAGCACATGCAACAGGTAAAATTTGTTCACTTTTGTAATATGCAGTAAGTGTCTGGGTGAGGTTCCTGCAATTTTAATTTGTGAAGGGAGCGCGCCCAGGGATTGATAACAGCACCTACAAGGATGGTAGGGAGAAAATTAACCTTGAGGGGGCTTATAAGTCAAGCTTTATTGTTAGTTACTCCTCCTTGATGGGAATAAGTGAGGCTAGATTCTGGATTAGGTTTAGTTCTAAAGGGGGAGAAATGAACAGGATATGGGTGACCTAATCGGTGTTGAAACCTTCAATCCGCCCCCTAAACTGGATGATATCAAACAGAAGCTCCTAATTGGTGTCCACATCCAAAAATATGAAAATAGAACTGGCACGTGGAAGATCTTATAGAAGCGCCTGTACCAAGCTAAAAAATTAAAGGATTTGTGGCAGTGGGGATTTCAATAACAATTAAGAGGAGAGATTAGATCAGCTTTTTAGAGGGACCTATTTCAATTTTAATGAAGGAGGCTGTCAATGAAGGTGTTCCCTGAAAAGAAGGAGTGTATGGTGGACGTTAACAAACTGTTTTGTGCTGAAGGTAAGAATCTTGAGGATATGTTGGCAGTCCAACAACAGTTTTTAAACTTTTTTGTTTATTTAACTTTTTTTAGGGTTTTTTATTTGATGTTAGCAAAAACATAAATTATTTGTAAAAAATAGATAATAAATATTGTAACATAAACAATTTTCAAAAAGTTAAGTTTTGTTTTATGGGCACTCAGCTTGGCAGGCCTGAGAAAATTATTGAGACTTTTATAAGTCTTTGCTGATGAAAAAAAAACGGTTTCAAAGGTATTTATATGCCTATTCCATCCTCAGAACAGCAAGGAGCCTCATTTCAGAATTTGAGAAAGACTGAGAGTCGTCTGATTTGGCTATTCCAATTTTGTTGTTGGAACAGTGGGAGCCTTAACACCATGAAATTGACAGCTATGGAGAAATTTGGTTTAGTTGTTCAATTTTTTTATCAGAATAGCAAGGAGCCTTGGCACAGGATAGTGATTAGGGTGCAGAGTCTTAAGGTTTAGCTGTTATATTTTTTGCTTCTAGAACATCAGTAATTGTTGCGCAAGACAATGAAAGTGTGAGGTGGCATTTGCATTGATTTTTAGGAATACTATAGACTAGTTTCACATGCTCATTGTAATATTTGATAGTACTCTGGATTTGTTTCAGGTGCTACTTGCAATAAACTATAAGCATTGTAAATTGCTCTACTTGTATTTTAGTATTGGTCTGAAAATTCACTCATAATCCTTTAAATATAAGTTGAATTGATATTTTTCTCTAACAGTGGCAACTTGAAGTAAGCACACTACCCCTGTATTGAGAACCATGTGTAGTGCATGACAAATTCACACCTACTGCATAGGTTAAAGTTATCCCTTAGAACTTCTCCAATATCTCCTACTAGCTTGACCTTTATCCCCCTGACAAGGTTTATTCCGCTTGTTAGTGTATATAAAATCTACACAATACTTAATTAACTACAGTTCCTGGTATAGTAAAAATCTATACCAGAAACAATGACTTTTACTATATATAAAAAGTAAGTAGTAAGAAGTACTTTATTAGTAAAAGAGTGTATTATTTATAGCACCAGGGGAGAATCAAGATTATAATGAGTTATAGTCACTACCACATGTGAAGAATAAAGCAGATCCAGGAATGTAGGAGGTGATGGCATAGTCCAGGCTTAGAGTAGCATAGATCAGGATTCATCATTCAAGGTCAGACTGAGATCAATAATGGAAAGACAGGTAAGTGATTTTGATTATCCGCCATCAGGAAGCCAAAAGTGCCATTTTTGGAAAATGATATCATCCTTGGGATTAACATGAGAGACAAAGCTGCATTCAGGGAGTCCAAGAAAGTAAAGTTAGAAGGCCTCCCTGACCTCAAGCATACCATAGACCAACGCTGGGTGAAGTCAAAATATTCCCAAGTTGGTCCTATGGATGCAAGCGTAGTTCAGCCCTATATGAGAGCAGGAGCGTACTAACACACTAGCTTTTTTAGAGAAAAACGGTTCACTTTGGTTTTTGGGTGAACAGGGACTCAAAACCCATTCAGTTTTAATAATTTCCAGCTCAGGTAAGCTGCTCCTACAATCAATTACCAAAGTTTGCCAATTATACAGTATATTGTATTGCCTGATGGAAGCGTGTGGCTATTGGTGCGCCTCAGCTTAGACCCACTTACCTCAATTTATTGTTTTCTGAAATCCCTTAAATCTATTATGTCAAGACCAATCTATCATTGGTCAACTTCCCTTACAATAAACCCCCCATTTAGTACACTGTTTTTATATTTATGTTATTTTGGACGTTCCTGCGCGTGGATCTCTTTAAGGAGGTTCTATGAAACATTAAACTTTTAAAATTTACAACGCTAATACTATCCTCCATTATACTGTTGAGCCGCCCAGGCTCCCTCCAACCTAGGACGTCTATACCTTACCACTACATGCCCCGCATTGCTCCATTTTGGTTCCTAATTTTAATGATAACCTTATTCTACCTGAGTTACTCTAGCTCACGCACCCTCTGCTGGGCTCTAGTAACTTTTGTACTAGTGACTAGTCCCCTGGCATTGTTCCTGCGCACTGTGCACCTCCACGCTGGGAACAGGAGAGTTATAGACACTCTTCTTACAAAAAGGTAGTAAGGCATAACAGGGGGCATAAGTTTAATATTGTGACAAATAGGAGCGATAAATATGTAATACAACCCTGTTCCTTAACATCAAGATGATAATAAGTTATTTAAAGGCATTATTCTCTAACTCATCAGCCAGTGAAGCGCTAACAGGAAAATTTATCCATAATTTTTTCTGTCATGAATTCAGTGTTTTAAAGAAAAAGCTCAGTGCTCTAAACTAATGTTATTAATGATCCCAAGATTTAGTCCTAGTAAAGAATTGATCAAAAGATTATAAAGTTAGATAAATGTAGATAATATATTAAAATAAAGTTAATGCTTCACCCAAACTAGAACAAATCCCAACTCCCCTATTGTTGCCATAGTTTACCAAAAATCCCAAATTTCTTTTTTTAACATTTATGGTGCCCAACCCAAAAGGGGGAGCAGCCATACATTTTTATTTGCAATTGATCCAATCAAAGGGATTATTATACATAAAAAATCCCAATATGGCACCTTAGCAAACAACCTAGGAAGCCATATCAGAAGGTGAGGAAGCTTTTGGGAAACTTTTGCCTGGTGCCCGCTTTATCTGGTAGACCAGAAAATGTTGGGTAGGAGCATCAGCGAGATGTGGCATAAGGAGATATAGTTGTGGGTTTTCTTTGTAATAAAACCAGCGGTGTCCATTGCCTCAACATATTGGGAAAGTTGATGTTCATCAAAAGTGATGAGAGCAGGCACACAAGTGAATGACTTGATCCGTTGGTGGGTTTGGGGACAATTGGGGTCAAAAAGATAAATTTTTGAAGCATCAATGCAAGTGCAACTTGCACCAAAAGCGAGCTCCTCAATTTCATATTTTGCACTTTCATCAAAATCATGGGGAAATTTGGGAAAGGAATTCCTCCATGAGGAATTCCATCACCCCATTAAGATGCTGGTGGAGTATGATGTTGGCAGGAGCAGCTGCGGCTTCCACTTCCATCTTATTTAAATTTTTGTAGTTAGGGTAACCGGGTTTGGAGTATTAATGGTGAGAGCATGAATTGGGAGGATTAGTAAAATATTTCTCCAAACAAAATCTGGCTTGATATTAAACGGCCATTTGCTATCATAATCTATTCAAGACACTTAAATTGATTTAACTCAGCCAAAGCTGGGCCAGCCACAGGAATCGGAGCAGTGGCAGGAGCTGATTGGTTGCATACTGTTGACCATGGCTGCTCAGCTGAAACTTATTCAGCCATTGACTCAATATGCTGTAAACCAGTCAATTTTTTAAATTTATAAATTTTTTGGGTGACGCTTTGGAAGCAACGCCAGAATTCTCTGAGTTTGGGGTGAGAGTATTAATCCCCACTCAAAAAATTGGGGCAAGGCGGCAGCCAGGGTGACGCTGGAGGGGAGAGTGATTAAAGCGGTGGAGATGGAAACTGTGGGGCACTGGTGCTTTAAATGGTCAAGTTTGAAGCACAAGGGGCAAATAATTCAGCCATTCTTGACGTGTGCCCAGAATGGGTGATCAGGGGGCGGATCAGACTGCCATGCAAGGGGGAATCATGAGGTGGGTATTGTGATGAAATAGGTGGGTTGTCACAAAGGCGCAAGGCCCTGCCAAATGATCTGCCCTATTGGGAACTACAAACTGCAGCATGGGGTCTGCGCCATAAACAACCAAACCCTCTGTCAGATTCTTGTGGTTGATCTAAAAATAAACCCTTTGACAAACAACAGATTGACCTGATTCCCTTCCAACACCTGAGCCAATAATTAAATTCCTACCTTGAAGCTCATTAAAACTACAAAGTTTGGGCCAATTCTTTCAATGTCAATTTAATCCAAAAATTATATTGGAAGCTTGGGCTGAATATGCATCCAGCTTTCAGGCCAATTGTCACACCCAAAAACTTGACAATTAGTCCCAATTACTTTTGACCAATATTAGAATCCAATATAAGATAATTTGGTATTGACCAAAAGGTAACTATTTAAAAGTCTCATGAACAATCAGACAAAAAAAGACGGAATCAATTTTCCGCTCTAGGGCAAATATTCATATGCCAATCCGTGTAATTGGCATGATAGTACTTGCACATGTACCTCCTGAAAGGGAGTACATTATGCTATTGAGAGAGGCCTGCTGACATCCCAATTAGGGGTAAGTCATCCACTTCAATTAATACAAAAATTTCATAGAAGGTGTATTTCATCAGCAGTATGATGAAACTCAAATCAAGAAAATCCTCATACAATTTTGCATATTTTTATTGCAATTTTTGTCCCTGAAATCCTCCCAATTTTGAGAGTAATTTGCCACCAATAAACATAGCAATAGGTCTCAGTTGTATCAGATCAAGGGCCAAACTGAGGTGGAAAATAATCTGTTGAAAACTTTTGCTTGAATATAGCCAGGAGATTTCCTAAAGGTATAAATACAGGCACCTGGCCTAATGACTAACTATCAAATAAATATCATATAATAAAAGATATTTTATTTCATCTCTTTCCTAGTTTTTTATCAGAATCTTTTTCTTGGAGAAGTTTCAACAAGCTGGAAGTGCCAAATCCCCAGCTTGTAACTAAACCTGCTTTTAAAGAAGTTCCTGATTATAAAGGTAAAATTAAGCCAAAAATTGATCAGAAGAGTCAGGGCTATTTTAATACACCTAGAGGGTTTCTGAACAGTCCAAATACCATAAGCCACTGGCAAAATCAGCAATCTTAAGGAACTTTACCCCAATCAAGTGTGCAGGAATCTATTTACCAAGCAAGAGATCCTCAGAACTTCACACCCTCCATTAGTTCATGGCAGAGGCGCTTGGGGGAAAGGTAGGAGGACAACCCAGCGAAATGGACCACCAAAGTGGCCTCATCTTGGAGCCATTTGCAAATGGTGGGAAGGAGTATTTTTAAAACCTAAAGGAAGCTTGGCTGCTGACACTGCATCAGCTTCAGAATGGAAGCTGAGGTTAAAGTACCCCTTAAAGGAATAGAAGTCTATGAAACTGGTGGGTTTATAAACTGCTGTGGCAATCTCAATGATGGCCACACTTGCATATGGGAAAATATTCCCATATATGACCAAGATGCTGAACTGCAGATTGATCCAAGGAACACCAAAAGGCTTTGGAGCACCGCCTGGGAGCTTGGGAGATGGTGGGCCAAATACTAAGGGTGGATCTCATAGCCAGTAGCTTTTGGAGGGCTAGCAGAGCCATCTTAGATGCGCTTCAGCGGTGGCCAAAAACTCCAGAAGGCGGCGCCTCACCACCCCACGCTGGGCAGTAGGCATTGATTGCATCAATATTGGTAAACTTTTGTTTGATCAATCAGTTGTTTTTGTATTAAAAAAAATGAATTTGGGTTTTATTTAGTTTTCAAAGTGAAAGAAAGATTATGAAATCTAAAATTTTAAAAATTTTATCTGCACAAATTTTGCTTCCCTTTCTAATTTATATTTTGTGATGCAATCTTATGAATTTACTACAAATTTTTAATCATCTGATCCCTCAAAATATGAATTACCTTTTTTATCTCCCTTGTACCCTCTTTTAATTTCACAAAAGTTTGCAGTCAATTGAGTGACAGGCCTCTGAGAATAAAGTGTGACTTGATTATAAAACTTTTAAAAAGGTTTTAATCGATTAGTAAGTGAGCAACCAATCATGGTGTGCCACATCACTTCTTTCAAACCAAACACTGCAATTGTATTGCGCCTTAAACATCTTCTAATATGCAAACCACAAAACCTGCAAACCAAAAATTGTTGCAGCACCAAAGAATACTGAGGTAACCCCCAAAGTCATCCCTTTTTATAAGTCCATAGTTTTTACTATGAGTGTACTGGCCTCTTTGTTCTATTTTTTCCATTTCTCTAGAACAAGAGGCATTCACCTTTCCTTTTTTAAATCTTATTTCATTTTTTATCATCGTATTGAGATATATGAATGCACCTTACCCTACATGCTACCATGGTTTGGTTAGCCCTAATTGGATATAAAGCTTGGGTGCTTTTTAGTTCTTGATGCCTCAAGTGGTTTCACAGATACTGTTTAGTGCCCACCAATGCAAACTTAGGATCCTTTGGTCTTTACAATTATATATAATATGGTTGATAGTTGATATAGTTCTGTTTTTTGGGAAGTTATAAAGATAGTGTTTGTATAGGTTATTTTGTTAAAAAGTAACATTAGTATCACCATGAGATCTAACAACCATATATAGCATTGGTGCTATTAATTGCATATTTGTCAAGGCATTAAATTAAATAATTGGTGGATAATAGATAAGAATATTCAAAATATAGTTACAAATCATACCAGGTAGTCAATCAAGCAGAAAAATTTAATTTTACATGTGTTAATAAGGTTGTAGCTTAGAAATTTCTAAAAAATTTATTTTATAATGTAAGTTTATAATAATATTATTGATTTCTTTTTCTGTTGTCCATTGTGAAATGTGGTTTATTAAAATAAAAATTAAATTGTAATATGTTCTTTACAGCTGTCTATTTGTGAAATCTGAATTTTTAATGTCCATTCTCAGGAATTTTAGATTTATAATAGCATTTTATAAATTAGCAAAATTTCAACCATTGGTTAATATATAGAGCGTTCTAGTTGTGACTTTGACTGTTTGAGTAATTAATGCAATCATGGTGCTTGACAAATTACCTTCATCATGCATAGTCACTTGCTTAATTATTTATTCTTTATATAATACTTATCATAATTGGTTAATTTGTTTGAATCTGTACACAAAAGAGGTGTAATCTTGCTACCTATGTGTTAATTACAATGAGAATTTTAGTCAATTTTAACAGCTTGGACAGTATCTTGCCAATATTAGATTAGTTTTTAAGAGTTTGTGGTTAATTATAACAAAGTTTTTTACATTAGATGGTAATAGCTTTTGTCATGGTGCAGCGGATTCAAATACAGACTAAGATTATACATTATACTATTCATATAAACCAACGTGTTTGTTAGATATACTTGCTGATTACAAAACAACTGCCTATACTTAATAGAAAAAAGCTAATTGTACTCCCATGAAAGTCAAATTTTACAATTACATTGCAATTGCTGATTAGATTTCATTAATTTTGAAAATCTCAATTTATTGTTAATTTTCTTATAGGGTCCTCAACTTCATCATTATATAATTGTTGTATGCACTATAATACAACTTAACTGTAGAGATCATAGTTTGACTTATACAAAGTATCTAAATTATCAAAATTATATAATTAAATTTTTAAATTTTTCATTGCATGCCAAAATTAATGCATCCAATGTCTTGTAGTCAAGTAGATCCACTTTCGGTGTGCTAATAGCTTCTACCACACTTGAATTATGTTTTATCTTGTTCTAAAATGAGCAATACTATGATTGCCTTATTAAAATATCTATCTATTCTCAAAATCAATTTTATTGATACCTCCCATGGTTGTTGCTTTGCAACAGTATCTAAAAGATCAGTCAACTGAATAACTAGTACATAAATTCATTGAGCAAAGGGAGGATATCCCAGTGGTAGAGTGTGGACCCTCTACCACTGCCTCCCGAGTTCGATCCCGGTAATGGACTTTGGGTAGGGGACGATTTTGACTGTTGGTTTTGCGCGCCAATGCCCTGAACCAAGATAGCGAATAGCAAAGGCGGTCCATGGAGTTCCTGGCCTATCATACGCCGCGCATGGAGGTTTTCCGGGTTTTATCCTCCTTTCCCATTTTCTTCACTTCCCTAATCGGTGCGGTACCGTCCCCAGGTCGGCCCACCTCGAATAAAATTTAAAATTAAATTCATTGAGCAATATGTATACTAAAACATAACTGATATATCTTTTTATTAAATGCTTTTCTTGAACTAATTTTTAGTAAAACATATAAAATGCGCTCATATTCCATATTTTTCTGATTCTACAATACTTCTATATAGTACATGATACCAAAATAAAATTTCTGAGTGTTTCAGACAGTAGTTTTTAAAAAGCCTATAGTATTCTGACTGATTAACAACATTAGTAAGGATTGTTAATAGCCAGCAATAAGGCGTGATGTAAAAATTCTTATAACTTTGCTACAACTTCTAAAAGTATACTAATCATAGTGTATCAAAAAGATAATTTTAATACTTTACTGATTCTTTAGTTAGACCTAGTAAGCAACATAAGTCTGATGCCCTGGATTATTCAAATTTGAAAGTATACATGCCAAATTCTTTAGTTTGAGAGGTGAAACTTAGCCATTATATATGGAGTAATATAATTAGAATCTTTAGGCTTAAATATAATATTCAGAGTATTTATTACTTAAAGTTAGTTTCTCTAGATTGTTGTCACATTGATTTTTCTTTAAAACATATGTTCTTCTAGCACCCATATAATGAGCACCATGAGTAGTGAATTTAACCCAATGGTGATTTTGCACAAATATAATTCATTTTAATAACAAAGTCAATATTTATTTTCTAAATGATAATCAGGGTTTTTTTATGCTTTACAATATGATATAAGTATAGTTTTAAAAGCTTAAAGTATGTAAAAATACAAAAATACAATAACTTATTCAATTATGGTTGTTTATTAGTTATTATCAATTGAGTTTTTAAACTCATAGTATTAGTATTCAATTATTTGAAAAACTGAGGGTTCCAAGTTCAAAGCTTGCAAATAATTTTAACTACAAGAGTTTATAATTTATAGAAAAGATAGAATTTTTAAAATCAATGGCAGATTAACTTGAAAAAGGTTCAAATATAACATTTTTCAAAATAAATATAGTAAAAAGTTACAAGTATGCATATATTACATAAGTGTATATATGCTTATAAACATTTTATGTATAATTGCTTAGTAGATATAGCATATGCACTTGTATATCAAATGGCTTGCTTGTTGAAATTTTAAAAAGCAGAATCAAAGGTTTAAGACAACAACATAACTTATAACATACATTTTTGAAACTAAAAACAGCAGAACAAAAATGCAACTATCTTCTGTATCTGAAGCATAATACATGCACTGCAATCATTTGTCTAAATCACTAAGAAATATCAATTATGTCCTAAACAGGTTCAGAACTTTATATCTAACTTGAATACACATTGATTTTGGTTATCTACTGCCATACCCTCAAGAGAATGTACATGAGTACATCCAAATATTTCACATTTATATTTATGCAGTCTGCAGTGCATTAAAAATGCCATAACTTCCTTGACACCTCATCACTTTATATAGTGACACATATTAAGATCTATAGACCAAAACTGTTCAATAAACACTTTAATAAAACCCCATCCCAAATCCTTTTCAGTACCACCCCTCAAGTATATTATCTCAGCCATCACTTTTAAAATTAAAACATACCTTAAATTTCAATTTATATTAACTCAAATAAAGAGAGTTACTTTTTTAGTATAAGTGGGGCTTTACCCAATAGTGGGATGTCCACACATCTTTATTTGTAATGTGCCAAAATGAAGGATTATTAGAATTAAGAAAATCTCAAGATAGTTCTTTAGCAAATAGCCTAAAAATATATATCAGATAGAGAAGAGGGGTTAGGGTGATCTCTGTTCAGGGTAGCTCAGAGGGCGTACAACAGGGCAGACAGAATAGGCATAGGGTCATTAGCAGCATGGTATAGCAGGTGGTAGAAAGTAATGTTGGTGTCAATGATACTTGAGGTATGCAGCGCCTCAACCTATTGAGCAAGCTGGAATTCAGCAAGCTTAAGAAGTTAAAGTGTACACATAAGTCTTAAGCTGCTAATGAGTTTGGGGGTAATTTGGATTATATTGAGAAAATTTTGCAGCATCTGTATATGCATGGCTAGCATCAAAAGCAATCTCTTTGATTTTATTATGTGCTTCTACAGGGAAGTGTGCCAAGAAATTTAGATAGAGAATTCTGCTAATGAGTGGCTCCATAGCCACATGAAGAGCTTGGAAAATTAAACATTGTGGAAGCAGCCACTGCCTCATTGGTGAGCTGCATATGGGTTTTATGAACTGATAACCCATAAAAGGGTGAAATTTTTTATAAGAAGTCAAGTAAGGAGGTTTAGTAAAGAATTCAGGCCAATTAAAATTAAGAAAAATCCTGTAGCTCTAATCTGCATCATCCACTATTTTGAAGAGATTCAAGTGGGTTGGAATTAGGAATTCTTGAACCAGCAACAGGTTTTGATTGGCTGGGGCTAAAACTATAGGCCTCCAAACTGTTGACCAGAGCTGGTCAACTAAGGGTCAAGCTACAACCTGATCTGAAACTGATTTATCTGTCCAAAATTTACTGGCTAGCCCAGCAGAAGCTTTGGCTGCCCCAGGTATGGAAGGGGGAGGGAGAATCAAGCTCCACTCAAATATTGATATGAATTTGGTGGAGGGTCCAACGCTGTAGGTAGGTGTGGAAGCTGCTATATTGATAAGGTTGGGGCACTTGCACTTCAAATGATCAAGTCTAAAGAACAAGGGATAAACTGAGCAGCTTTTTTGATATAGGCCTAGGATAGTTGGTCTAGAGTGGAGCAGATAATGGTGCAAGGGGAATTGTGAGGTGGGAGATCTGATGGAAGGATAGAATATAAGCAAAGGCTTGAGGCCCTACAAGGCAGCTGGCCCCATTGGGAACCACAAACTGAAGGATAGGATCTGTGCTATAAGTGACTAATCTATCCAAGAGCTAATGGTGGAGCTGGTTGAAGGAGAGGTGATTGGGCAACCTGGTGAACTGAACTGCCAAAGTGGCATATGTTGGCAACTGAGTATATGTGATTTTAATGGGAGTATTTTTAAAAAGTAGCATCATTGCTGCAGCCATGGCATGGGCTTCACTTGAGAAGCCTAAATCAAAACACCCCTTATAGGGGCAGAAATTGATAAAACTGATGGGTTTAAGCACCACCTGAGCCATCTCAATGATAGCAGCACTCACATAAGAGAAGAGGTTCTCATACTTGACCCAAAGGCCAAGGTGCAGGTTGCTCTGAAGGAGCACCAGGGGCCTCTTAGTACCACCTGGGAGCATGTGAGGTGTTGAGTTAGGTCCCAATGAGGACAAAGCAACCAGTTGAGTTAGGAGGGCTAGTGAAACCAGCCTAGGTGCACTTCAGCAGGGCCAAAATATGCAGAAGGTGGTGCACCACCACCCCATACCAGGGCAGCAGGCATCAAATTAGACATTTTGTGATTTAAGTCATCGAATGGCAGCAGTTATTGTATTTAAAACTTTTTAAAACTATAAATTCAAAATTTGATCAAATTAGTGATCAAAGCAAAAACAAGAATCAAGATAAAGACAGTTACTGGCATCGAAAATACAATCTATTTACGATATGACTGACTTTCAAAATATATACCTGCCAACTTTATATTACATAAGCTTTTTTTGTCTAATTATGATAGCATTGGAATTATTTAATGGTAAGATTCAAATCATTCTAATTTATTCATATAAGATAGTAAGTCGTTAAATTTTGCACACCAATCTTCTCTTTGTATTAAATAACTTGAAGTAAAAGTATATAAAAATGGATAAATTTTTATATAAACTAAACAACTAGAGTTAGGTTAAAAACCATAGTTTAAATATATTAAAATAATAAGTCAGAATATAATATTATACACTTTATAATGTTTCATGACTTCCATGCTTTGCAATTTAAAAATAAAACTAACTGGTATTCTTTTTAGATTTAGATTTTTTCCTAACCTTCTCACCGCTAGGGTTAAGGTTAGACTGATTGGGACTTGTACTTAAATACATTTCCATGATGTCGGAAGCAGTACTAGCTTTCGCACGTTTCTTGCCCGCACCTTTTTGTGTAGAAGGCGTGGCTGAATTAGATTTTCCTAAAACCTTACTTTCTTCTTCATCACTATCCTGCTGTTTATCCAGTTTACGATTACACTTATTTGTGATGAAAGATGTCGCTTCGGTTTTAGAAGGACAATACTTTCCTTTAAACATCTTCAACTTTAAACTTTGGTCTTCTTTGTTAAGAAATCGTTCGCTTCTCACAGCAGTATTATGTGGCAAAAAATTTGCACCGACTCCCAATCTAAACAAACAAGACTTTAGGTGTGAAGTACAAAAATAAATAAAAAGTTACAAGACTTTGATAATTATAAAAAATTAGAAATATTTGCTGCTTTACTTTAGTTCCGCTTATTTTCCTCGCGTAGGCTCACCCATTAACGTGATAACATTATACTTAAATCAAAAGCTTAATCTGAGACTCCATAACACAAAACTTCCAAGCTTTTTGAATTTAAATCATTTTGATCAAATATACAAAACACTCTACTTTCATGTTTTCTATTAAATAAATTATCGAAAATTTTACTTGATAATACTAATGTACAAAATCAAAAGTTAATAAAGGAAAGCAAAAGCGAGCCTTGTATACAACAACTTTCTGCACCCGCAAAATTAAGTTGCTTGAATTACAAAAATATCTCAAATAATGCGAGAAGTAAATCTAATTTAGAAAAAGAAAGTTGAAAACATAGCCATGAAAGGAAAATAGAAATTAAGTATGCGTGCAAGTATTAATGATCATATCGTATGCAGTCAGCAACGCCTAAACTGTAAAAACATTGAAATAGTGACCTATTCAGTAACAAAGAGCTTCTCAATATAGCGGTACTTCAAAAATAAAAAATGTAACAGAATATTTTACCTCTCAGGCCTAGGTGTTGAATAGCTTGGTGACTCTTTAGTATCATTAAACTTTTTACCAACTTCACTTTCTTTAATATAATTTGAAATCATTGACTTTAGCATCCCAAGCGAGGTTTGCATTTGGTTTTGCAACGCCTGAGGATCATCTGTTTTCAATTCTGCCATGTTTTCCATATTTTATTATACTATAAGATAATTAGTCCAAACTAAATTCCTTAGACATCTATCAAAGCATTTGTAAATAGCGTTGTAGCAAAATAATAAAAGTAAGAACTAAGCAGGATAAAGTTTATGACAAATACCTCAGCAAATAGAAAACTCAAAAGCTTTAAAAAACGGAATGGTCCCAGTGGAGAGTATGGACCCTCTACCACTGCCTCCCGAGTTCGATCCCAGTATTGGACTTTGGGTAGGGGACGATTTTGACTGTGTTGGCGTTGCGCACCAATACCCCGAACCGGGATAGCGAATAGCAAAGGCGGTCCATGGAGTTCCTGGCCTATCATACTCCGCGCATGGAGGTTTTCCGGGTTTTATCCTCCTTTCCCATTTTCTTCACTACCCTAATTGGTGCGGTATCGTCCCCCAGTCGGCCCACCTCGAATAAAATTTAAAGATTAAAAAATTAAAAATTTATGATTTAAAAATTAAAAATTAAAAAATATAAATTTATAAATTTAGAAATGTAAAAATTTAGAAATGTAAAGCATTTAAAAATGTAAAAATTTTAAATTTTAAAATTTTAAAATGTAAAATTTTGAAATATAATAATTTAAAAAATGGGTGTAATTTTTTAAAGAATAGTATGAGAAGGATAAAATCAAAACCTCAATATATATATCACTTTTGTAAGAAAGCAACAATGAATTTTTAGTGATAGACCTTGAAAAGATAAAAACTGTTTGTTTTAACAAATAATTCTAAATAAAAAAGGTATACATTTTACCTTATGGTAAAAAGTTAAAGAGCTTGTATATGTTTTGGCTGGGTATCTAAATTTTCTGTAATGGTTCATTTACTTTAAAGATATAATATCATTATATTCTTTTATCATTTTAAAAATGATGACTGGGATAGTCAAATTGCTCGAGTGATTGGTTGGAATGGGCTAAATTAAAACTGTGAGAAACACTGTTGTGAAGGCTCAGGAATTCTGGGTTGATCATAACCAGAGGTTCAAACAATACCTCAGATTTCTGGATTATCATTCATGCTGGTGGTTGGTGTTTG
This sequence comes from Massospora cicadina, assembly GCA_022478985.1. Taxonomy (NCBI): domain Eukaryota; kingdom Fungi; phylum Entomophthoromycota; class Entomophthoromycetes; order Entomophthorales; family Entomophthoraceae; genus Massospora; species Massospora cicadina. The sequence goes on along the minus strand of JAKSZP010018797.1, from coordinate 14,783 downwards.
CAAGAGAGCATTTGGACCAATATTTCTGAAGTGGCAGGATGGGGATAAATCCCAAAAAATAACAACAGAAAAAAGTAAATGCAGAGCATTTTTGATACTTTGAAGAAAAATAATGAGTGACTTTATATCTGATCAATTGAGAAAATTCAAAGGAAATGGAATTTTGGGGTCTCAAAGGAAAAGCAGAAGAAAATAAATAAATAGGCAAAAGGGATAAGACAAGAAAGGGGATATCTGCTATAGATTGGCAATCTCAGCTGTTTTACAACACTCCCCCTATTCATTTTTATGCTGATTTTTCAAGGGTTGAGGTTGAGGGTCTTGCACAGTTAAGGCTAAGTTTTCCACAATAAATTTTTTTAATCCTGTGGAATTTCTTGGGCAACCTTTTGAATTTGTTCAGAAGAGATCTAGTTTGATGCTGGCTTAATGATAAAGTTGGTCTGTTTTGTAACTCTGCATAAAAATTTGTAAGGAGTATGTCAGGGTTGATTCCCAAAAACTTGGCAGCCATGACAAATAGAAACCATAGGTTTTCAAATCAACTCTTCAGCTATGCCAGGTTAGTAGTATTCTGGGGAAAAATTAGCAGTGAAGGGTAATTTAGCTTCCCCTAGGACACTGAGAGGGTTGAAAATTAGAGGTAATGGGTAAGCCTTTTCTTGAGCACCATGACTACTGGAGGAAGCCAGGACAGTTGAGAGGGACAACAAAGCCCATTGGCTGATCTCTTTTGAATCTCAGCCTCTACTAAGTGTTCACATGTGAAGGTAGTTATTAAGAACATCACAAAATTAGTTTATGTTGTTAGCATCAATGTGGTGTTGACCCCAATTTTAGTTGAGGGATAGCATCTTTATCTTTTTTAACTGACTTTGAAAAAGAAGAAGGTTATCAATTCAACCTATATAAATGGTTTTTTCTTTTTTTTCTGGTTGTTCACACATAACTCTAAAAATACTGGACTGATTTGGATGATCATTTCCAAAAATTGAGGATGCTCCAACTTAGGTCACATTTTACTTTTGTAAGTATTGGGCAAGTATCTGCCCATTAATTTAGTAAATAGCAAAATGGGCTCAGAAAGATGGATACTTGTGGGACTAATACAGCTCCGGATAAACTTTTTCTGGCATTGGTGAAGCAATAGCTTTGTTGCATATTTGATATGTCCTATGGTTGGGGGTATATTTAAAATTCAGTCAGTATGAGCTCATAGTGAAACAAGCTTAAATCATTATAGATGGCTATTGTTTTAGCATAATTTGACCAATAAACTCATCTAAATTGGATAAAATGAATTATCTTATATTAATCAATAAAATTACATAGATTGACTAATAAAAGCAACCAAATCTAATAAAATGAGTTACTGTATATGGCTATCAGTAAATTTAGCATACATTGACCAATAAAATTATCTAAATTTAATAAAATAAAGTATTGTAGATGGCAATCAGCAAATTTAGTATAATTTGACCAATAAAATCAACTAAATTTAATAAAATGAATTATTAGTATATTTGTTTATAAATATACTATATATAATAGATATAAAATAATATTTATTTTATTGAGAAATAGTAAGGAGCAAAAACAATATATAGAGATAGTAATAGCTAATAAAAGTAGGAAAAAGAGCCACTTTTAAAAATGCACTAATTTTTTGAGGGTTAAGGGCTGGGGGTAAAGTTTTTTTTGGAAAAAAAGAACCTCTTTTAAAAAGGCACTAAAAAGTATGAAATAATTGAGAAATTAATCTTACTCAATAAAACCCTTTTTGAAGTTGGCCCATATTCTAACTGACTTATAATAGGTATTATAAGTTATATACTCAGTACTATTTATCCTAAGGTGCTTATAGTTTACACTTGGACCTAATCCAGACATAAGATATAATTTGTATTTATGAGCAAAATTCTATAATTTAGCTTAAAATATGGCGCTGACTTCAAAAAGGATTTTATTGAGTAGGCTTAATTTCTCTTTTTTCATACTTTTTAGAGCTTTTTTTAAGGAGGTTCTTTTTTTCCTAAATTTTTTTGATATTATTGTCAAGATTTTAACCAGATGGATCCATCCAATAGTATCAGAATTAGGGGTTTTGGTTAGTCAGGTGTGATTGCCGGCTAATCGCCTAGTTTGATACTATTTAATATTAAAAAATATTAACCAAGTTTGGGTTCAGGGGATTCCCAGCTCAATTCTGACTATCAGATCATGACGATTGTGGAGATCACCAGCAGAAAGCCAACGTATCCATTTAACAGCATCTAATGACAACTTCAGTAACCATAATTCGAGTCAGCAAAATCTTATCCCTGCGCCAACTGTCATACAAAATGATTGTGGGTTTTTCCAGCAGAAAGTCAACAAATTCGTTATCAAGCATTTAGGAATTGCAACTAATTCAGAGCACCGGCGACTCATGCTGAGGATACTCGAAGTCCTATTTATATATGAATTTATATATGATAGACCAGTGACTTATGCTGAGGATGGATTAACCTAATTTAATATTTGGTGATCAGATGAGTAGATCAGGAGGGAATCACTATGAGTATAAATGAATAAAGTTTATGATCTGATAGAGGTTTGGAATCAAGAGGCCAATAGGTTTTCTGGTAGTTGATTGGCCAAAGAGCACTTGAGTGCAGTAGCCCTAAAAGTAGTATAGATAGTCATTCATTCCCTCCTAATAAACTTATCTCTTGCACCAATCTTACTTTTATTTCAGTAGTGGCTAATACCCAGTGAGGTAAAAGTAGATAGGATAGGGGATCCCCAATAGGTGTGGGTGATTATTCCTGGAGTGGCTGGCGCTGCAAGCTCCCATAACTCCTTCTTATCTTACTTTTAGTTCAGTAGCAGCTAATACCCAGTGAGATAGAAGTAGATAGTATAGGGGTTGGTATGCCAATGAAGGCAAAATAGCAAAGGGCCACCAGTCTTTATACTGGTTGGCCTGGCACACTAGTGGAGCCCAGGGTCAATTTTGTAACAATTATCTTCATCATTCTGGGCTAATTGGGGTAAATCCCCATTCTCATAATTCTGGAGATGCTCAGAATCTCAGGTTTGCTGAAAAACTTTGGTGCATAGGTAAGAGATAAGTTGAGCAGGTAGTTGATCTGGGGCTGATGGAGTGTGGGTAAATCTGATGGGTAAAATTTTCATCCCCTGATCAGTTTGTATGTACAATGGGATATTTTTGAATTTGACAAGGACTCCAAATTACTTGAGGGTTTAATATAATAGTAGCATTGGAAATAACTTTGGCCAAAACAAAAGCATTTATAAATCATACTTTTCTGGCAATCATAATGGGTAAATCAAACACTTAACCACAGTAGGGATGTTGGTAGCTGCCAGCCATCAAGAAGACAAGGTTACTTTGGAGGATATCTTCATAGCCAATATTGAGCAGAAATTTCTTAAAGATGATGTTGGCAGAGGACATGAATACAAGATGATTGGGAAGGAAAAACTAAAAAGAGATCCTCAAGTGTGGGGTGATCCCTGGTTGGTAAAAAGGGTTTTGTATTTCTCATTAGTGTGTGGAGTCATGTAAGGCCAATGGCTTGATGTAAATATTGATGTAAGGCAGGGCTTGACTTTCATAAATCCCTGAGAGACACTGGTATGGTAGTACTCTTGAAAATCTTGGTGGCAGAATTTCCTTGGGTTGATACAGAATAACTTGTTAGGTTGGCTAATTTCAGAGGCAGCATAAGGGGTACTGAGGGGACAAATTTTTTTGGAACTGGCTGGCTAAGTCAAGTTGACAAGATAGGGGCAATCATGACTTGTTCTGGATGGGTGGTTTAGGGTTTTGGGGTTTTGTTTTCTTTTGAGTCATTTTGCTTTTTTTTGAAAAAGTCAGGTAAAGGCAATACTTGGAAAATTGATTGAAATCAGGGATTCTCATCATACTCCTGCATAGGAATTCAAAGGTGTTTGGGCATTTTTGGTGATTTAACATTCAGTAAAAATATTAATTTTTTTTGTGAATTTGAGGGTAATATTTGAGTTCTTAGTTTCTTCAATTATTCATTTTTCAGTGGCATATTCCTCCAAAAGTAAAGCCAACTTTTCAGATTTGTCTGAGGTAACTTCATTCACATAATGGCTTTATTGCAAGTGCTTTTGAGTTGGAATGAGGGAATTAGCCAATTGATGCTCATTGGTGCTGATATTCATCTGGATTTCCACAGCTGAATTGTTTCATTATTTTTGCCAATTAATATGGCAACTTACACTATATCAAACTACAAACAATATATTGAAATTAATCTCAAGTAGCAGCTTGGGTGTGATAAACAATACTTTATAAAGTGTCTTCCCTGATATTTATGGTCATCAAATGCTAATAATGGAGCAATTATTAAATTTGATATAAGCTGGGTGGCGCAGCTTATACAGTTTAATAACCTGGCCAATCTGCGCTTAGGAAAGTCATTTATCATCTGGTATTAACATAAAGTAATTGGTCCATCATAGGTAGGATTTAACTGTGGATAAAGTTTTATAGATTGTACCCAATACATTTGCATCAGATTTAAGCTCATTGTGGCTGATCTCCATCTGCTTTAGCTCATTATTGGTGGTTAAAATTTCTTCCTCTTCATGGCCCCCAACAAGCCTTTAAAAGGGGGTGGTTTTGTTATAGACAAACACATAGAGTTAGTGTTAGGTCTTGGGTAACCTTTAACTCAGATGGGGTAATCCCCAGTGGGTTGGGAGCGACCATAATGACTCAATCTGCCCTGGTCAATAGAAAACAATGAGTTAGTCAGAAAATTGACTATGGGCTCTGCTAGTTGGCAGGCCAACCAGTATGAAGACTGGTCAGCCCTTGTCATTTTGCCTTAGGTGACAGGGCCAGCAGCACCAGCTAACCCCTTAGCATGTCACATGTGCCATTTGGGGATCCCCTAGCCTCATTCCCTAAACAATGAAATAAATATAAACTTAAATCATAAAATGGAATGAGCAAAGGGAAATATTTATTAAAAGGGAAGCGCCAGGTACTTATACTATTTAAAAAAGGGCTACTGTGCCCACCGCTGACCTATCAGCTCTTCCGCTGGTTCTTTCAGCCAACCACTCTTCTTCTTCTACACTATTCTTTTCCCTGGCGTCAACCATCTCGCTCCATCCTTCCCAATGTCCAAATTAGTTTTGGCTCATCCTCAGCCTTAAGTCACTGGTGAGCCATATAAATAATTATTATAATTAAATGTCAAATTTAGGTTCAACCTTTGAGCTGATATAAATGCACCGGAAACAACTTTGATCACTTTGCTTTGAGTTGGAATATCTTGACATCTCGCCAACATCTCTTCTAAACTTATCTCAGTTTACTTATTAGGAATCGCCTTATTCAGGTGATAATGATTATAATAAATGAGGCACCAGAAACAACTTTGGCCTTTTCAAAATTATAATTGTCAGATCCACCAACCTCAGATAATCAGTATAGGCAGCAAATTCATAAAAGAACCATTGAATTGAATACATTGGCTTTCCACCAAAAATCCCACAATGGACCACAAATGGCAGTTGGTATTGAACACTGATTCTGCTGACTGGTGCCAATTAATCATCCTCAGCTATTAGTTGCCAGTGATCCTTATACTAATTTGGGGCCACCAATTGGCCCCACACAACCTCAATTCCAAACTTGGTGGAATACTAATTTTGTCTCAACTCAAATTGGGGTGCAACTAACCAGCAATCACATTAAATCATACAAAATTTAATCAATAAGGCATTCTGCTGGGATTGGCCATTTCATCCCAAATATTGCTAAGTCATTGGAGGATTCCATCTGGAAAAATTCTGACAGAGTTAGCACTTAATTTGAGTCAAATTGTTTTGTTAAGAGTTAGGCAATTTTATATGTAATAAATTTGGACAATTTTCACCAAAAACATTCTTCTACCAAAGCTGAGAGGGTAATTTTTTTCAACATCACCCCCTCAAGAATGTTGGGAGGGAAGGAAGAGGCCATGGGAATAGGTCATTAACCCTTTTGATGATAAGCCCTGTAGCCAAGGATTTGATAGAATATTCAGCACCTATTTTGTAGTGATTATAAAATGGCCTTCCAAGATTAACCTCAAATCACCACTTCTAGGAGTTATTCAGTTATGCTGATACAGAACCAGGTCAGACACTTGGAAGAAAAGTAGGGGGCCAAATCTCATTGGTAGCCTGCCCTTCTTTAATCACATTTTTAGCTAAATTGGTCATGGCCTCAGATTGGAGTTGGATGATGCGCTGGGCCAATATTCCATTGCTTTCTCAGGTTTCTCGACTATAGAGGATAAACATCTTTAATAAAAGGGCTGATATTCCTGGTTCCAACTCATACAAAACCCAGACCAGGGACATTTTCAGGATCTGGTGATAACTAATCCTATCAAGAGAGTGTCTATAACTATCCAATTCCTAGCTAGGCGGTGCACAAAACACTGACCAAAGCAAGGGAACTCATCATCAGAGTTAATATATAAATAGCTTAGCAGAGGTAGCTGGAGCTAAAGTGACATAAGGCTAGAGTGTAGTAGCGTGGTAAAGATAATAATAGAGTGAGCAAACAACAAAACTTGTCTGTGCCCAAGGGGCAGTTCATAACTGATTTTTGTACAGTGCTAGAGTGCATGGGTGACCTCATTTAGAGGGAACCTGGTAGGACCAGCGGTGTACCTGAGGCTGTAATTATTTTAAAAGAAAAAATTGGATAACATGTCACAAGAACCCCTTAAAGAGGTCCACGCACAGGTTTTCCCAAGTCCAAATAGAAAAATGTAAAAATGACTAAGGGTTTTATTAGGGAAAACGACCAACAAGAAATGTTGGTCTCAAGCAAACATAATTAAGCCAACTTGGGCTTTGTTGATTGGCAAAATTGGTACCAAGTCTTGGTGCATCAATAGGTGCACGCTATCATCCAAAAAGATTATATACGTCAAAACTTACCTTACTAGAGTGATCAATTGAAGTTGAACCTGACAAAAGCTTGAAATTATATAAATAAAATGAGTTTCAAACTCTCATTTGTCAATTAACCAAATTGAGCTGGCATCATTCAAAATAAAACTAATACTTTTTTAACATGAGAGCCAAAACAGGGGGCTTGTCTTTAGACATCTCACTTGTACCAACCTAGGCTTACCTAGCCTGTACTGTCATGGTCAAATGACATCATAGTGGGGACCAACCCCCAAGGATAAGGCTGGGCGCCAGGAGGCCCAGAAGGTGAAGCTGCAGGCCCTCCCTGACCTCAGACATACACCAGACCAACGCTGGGTACAGGCTAAATATGCCCAGGTTGGTATTAGTAAGGTGCCAAATGCCCAGCCCCTTACATCAGCCCAAGCGTTAAAACGGATTGTTTACCAAATTAACGCTGACAGTTTCATTTGGTTAGTTAAGGAATGGGGTTTTGAAACCAGTTTCTCAATTTGAATGGAAGTGTCTGCCTATTGGTGGGTTGGTAATTGGGACCACTTCAGAATACCCTGTATTCCCCCGCCATAGTTTAATTATGTTTCCCATGACCAAAATTCCTTGTTGGTCAACTTCTCACATTAAACCGTTCCCATTTTTTCTATTTTTACTTATGTTGTTTTGAACAATCCTGTGCGCAGATCCCATCAAGGAGGTCTCATGCTATATTAGCCCTATCATTTTACATATGATCAGGTTTGCCCAGGTTCCCTCCAACCTGGTCCGCTTACCCCTTTCTTTTTGGTGCACTGCGTCATTTTTGGTATGTAAATTCTTATAATGATCACACTCTTTTCCATGAGTTATTGTTGCTCTAGCACACTTTGCTGGGCTCTAGTAGCTTTGGTATTGACGGCTAGTTTCCATGCATTGGCTCTGTGCACTGAGAATCACCCCGCTGGAAACAGGAGAGTTATAGACACTCTCCTTACATGTACCCAGAGTTAATACAAGGTGTGCTTTAAGTCATGCAATTTGACTATTTGAACCTCCTTCCTCCAAGCCTTGTCCCTGCTGTTGGTGCCCTCAATAAGGTCATGTATACATGACATTACCCTCTCCTTTATTTTGGGCTCCACCTTCCCTCCAGGGGAATTTTTCAAGGAAAAGTTTTTGTGGGCAGGGGCCAACTTCATGGCAGCAAAGGCTTGGTTAAACTTTGATCTTGCGGCCTCAGGAAACGCTTTTGGAATGCTAAAATTAGATCTTGGGCATGGGTGCAGTCATGCACTGGGACCCAACTGTTCTCCGCTGCAACAAATCACTTCCAGGATGCAAGATACTTGAGTCTTCTTTTTACCCAACGAGAGGCTATAATATCCTCCACTTACCACTCTGGCGCCCCATCCATGAGATAAGCCTTGGTAGTCTATGGAGAGGGGCCCTCAAACAACGTGAGCTTTCTTTCATGAAATACTGAAAATGTTTGAAACAAGGGGGATCCAGCTGGTATGAGGTGTGGCCCACCTTTGACAATGTGGTATGGCCCAATCATCTTTGGTCCCAGTTTTTTACATGGTTGCTTGATTGGGATGTTTTTAGCATCCAGCATTATGAGATTACCTTCCTTGTATGCTGGTACAACTCATCTCTTACTATCAGCGTTCTCCTTGTAAGCCTGCTTGGCCACATCCAAATTTGTGCTCACCCCCTGGTTTACTTTCTTGATCATTTTTGCAAAGTCCAACACCGCTTCCATCTTGGATCCACAACTGGGTTCCATGTTGAAGGCAGGTGTAAAAATTTTACTCTTAGGAGTTGATTTATCGGTGGTCAACCCTAGTAATCTTTCTATTGCACAGGTTCAGTTTCCTTGTGCACCTCACGTTGTAAGAATATATATAATCTGATAATAGTATGATGACTATTATCTGTAGTTGAGTTAGAATTATCTTCAGGACCAACGCTTCAGCCGGTATTTCCAATAATACTGAATATTGCACTCTTAAGGATTCATTCCCTAAATCCTGTCCACTCAATCTTCATTAAGATCCTCTGATGACAGTCCCTTTGGACCAACACATAGTCAGCAGCAATCCCTTAGCCATGGTTCCCTTTATCTCTAGATCCTCACTCGGATCTCTACTCTTCTCTGAGAGTCTACCAATTATTGCCTTCTGCAATAATATCCTTGAGATGGAATCTTCACGCTAGATGCTGATAGTCTAACTATTACCAAATCTACAGTCAAACTAATAAGGTTCTTTATTAGTTCTTTCCTGACTGTAAACTTGTGTCAATCAGTGAGTATTTTTCAGTGTATTACTGTTTTCTACTTGAGTGTTTTTGAGTGTTTTACTTCTTTTTATTATAGTGAATTCTAGGGAATTTATAGAGAATTTGGCTGTCTAACCCTCGGTTGACACTTCTTCAATTAAATGGCAGCCATTGCCATTGAATCACCCTTCCTAATCTTGGCAGCAATGGTCTTCCCCATCCTGACTAGGATTCCAACATTAGATATCCTCAAGACCTCAAATGAAAGAGTCAGAAATGTATCCTTAACGTTTTCCTCTCAATCCAAGTGAATCATCCATGGTTTGCTAACAACCAATCAATTCGCTAGTTGCAGGTGGCGCCACTCACCTCACAACTCATTAAACATTCCTAATCAGTCAGTGATGAAACCTGACCGATCCCAATTGATACACCTGATAGTTAATTACTATCAGATGCCCTTATTTCGTTGGCCACTCTGCCTGATGAGATATTAGGTATTCATCTGGATCGATCCCCAATGGATATGACCAGATAAATATCCTAAAATCCCCCAAACGTAGTTCCTCCAAAATTTGGGTCAACTGATTTCCAATTCACTTCGCCTTAGGGAATATTTTCCCTAGTGATACCAGGTAATCTAGAAGGCTGGGAATATGGGCAAAAATCCCAACAGCAGGATTGAAGCCATAGTTGGCAAAGAAGAGGGAACAATTGATTGGTGCTTGTTGGGAGTCATTATAACTGAATTGGGCCATGAGGATATAGGAAACCCAATCAGAATGATCTTCAGCGGTTTAACACTGCAAGAACTATTTGAGGCACTGGTTCACTCGTTCAGTCTGTCCATCTGATTGAGGGTGATAGGCAGTTGAATGGCAGGGGCAAATCTGAAAAGTCCTACACAACTCTTCCCAAAAGACAGAAGTAAACTGGGGTACCCAATTGCTAATTATTTCTTGAGGGAACCCATGAAGAGAAAACACATGAGTAACAAATAGCCTAGCCATCTCATCCGTGGTGACTTTGGTTTTGCAAGGGATAAAGTGGGCAAACTTTGTAAAATGGTCCATCACCACCATGTAGTATTGTAGCCATCAGATACAGGCAATTCCACAATAAAACCCACTAATAAGGAAGTCCAAGGCCCATCAACACTTTGACTGGTGCCAACAACCCTGCAAGAGGCTGGTAATTTAGTTTCATTTGGTTGCAGACTAGGCACTCTTTATAATACCTGCCTACCTGTGCAGCTAACCCCTTCCAATTTTAAGTGTGGTGAATTAGTTCTAACATCTTTGCCTTCTCAGAATGGCCAACTGTGATTCCGTCATGATGGTCCTGGATGATTTCTAGGCGAAGTGGTCCATCAGGAACCCATAGGTGCCCCTGAAACCACACCATCTCATCCTTTACGTGATAACCTCTGGTGATGTCCTCCTGATTTAATGCGCTCTTGGAAAGGATCATAGTATATTCAGCCAACAAAGGCTGAGAAAAGACTATCTTTCTGAACATACCATATTCCTCAGAAATTCCAGAGGAGCAATAGCTGGCCCATTGGTCAAGGGATAGGGAAGTTATGACACAATTTTACCTAGTGGAATCATCAATTGGGTATTATGCACCTCAACCTCCTTAGTATTGGGAGCTAATGCAGGGTTGCAGCTCAAAGCATCTGCCAAACCATTCTCTTTGCCCTTAGTAAACTCATAAGAAACCTAAATTGGGCATGAGTCTCATGCCAGCGGATTTTCTGCGGGGTAAGACATGATGTGCGTGGTAGTACAGTAAGGCACAGTGATCTGTACATACGTGGAAGGGTTGGGATGTGCTATGCAAGTGATGAAGCCAATAGGTAAGCACCTCAACCAAAGCTAATAACTCTTTATCCTATACAGCCTAGTTTAACTCTGGTAGAGAAATATTCCTAGAAAAATATCCCATTGGATTCTCTATTCCATCTTCACCTACTTGTAATAAAGCCGCTGCTATGGTGAAGTTGGAGGCATCTGAAGCAACAATGAACTCTTTATTGGTGTCAACATGGCAAAGAACGAAAGTGGACAGCAAAGTACACTTTACTTCTTGGAAGACATCCTTTAAAAATGGTGGGCCACTGAAGTTTTTTTTGCACCACTTGCCTTATACAAAGGTGCTGCAACTTCAAAAAAGGTTTGGTGTGAATTTCTTAAGGAATGTATATGTCCCAAAAAACTCTTCAATTCTAAAACTAAAGTTGGAGTGGGCCATTCACAAATCGCCTTCTCCTTGTCTGTAGTTATCATGTGCCCTTGGTCAAACACAACGTTGCCCAGAAAGGTGACCTAGGACTTAAAGAGCTCGCACTTTCTTATTTTCAATGTGAAGTCAGTTGCCTCAAGCACTCCACCGCCTGCCAAAGGTGTACAGAATAGGACTCATTGTCAGGGGAAATATCAAAATATCATCCATGTAAGCTACCGCACATACCCCCAGCAGGTCCCCCAAAACTTTATCAATATAGCATTGAAGGATAGCAGGTGCATTTTTAAGCCCAAAGGGCATACCCCGAAATTGGAAAATCCCTTTTCTGGTATGGAATGCGGTCAGCTACTCCTGGCCCTTATTAATTTAGATCTGATTGAACGCGCTTAAACAATCCAACTTGGAGAAGACTCTCGCCTTCTCCACATAGCGTGCAATCTGTGAGTCCAGAGCGATAGGTGTAAGTCTGGTAATGTGACGTTTTTGAGTTACCATAGTTTACGCTGGATGTAAGGTACCATCGACTTTCTCTACAAAGCGAAATGGGGAACATAGAGGGAAGGTACGCTGAAAAATTGCGCCTTTGGTTAATTGCTCCTTAACCCACACATCTAAGGCCGCTTCCTCCCGTATAGTCAATGGATAAATTGGAGGATATACGCAAAAGATCATTGTGAGCTTGAACTCACAATCAAACTCATGTATGGTCTGGTAGTAAATTGACTGAAGCCGCATCAAATGAAGATTCCAAACCCTCCAAACAGGAAGGTAGGGGAACCTCAAAAGAGGGTCTCAGAAACGGAGCAAGGCTGAGGATATGAATATTGAGCCAGTGGGGAAAAACGCCCTGAAAGTTGGTTTAGACAAAGGGACAATCAACTTGTGACCATTCTTAAATGTTAAAAATATGGTATTTTATTTTAAGTTGGTTCTGACGTCAAACATTCGTCACCACTCCACACCCAAAATGATAGGGTACAAGAGGTTATTGATAGCTTAAAAGTGGTCAGAAAAATGTTATGTGCTAACTTGATAGTCCATTAACCCCATGTTTTTCAGCATGGGAATACCTTGGAGCCCCTCCCCTAACCATATACTTGGCAAGTACACAGCTCAATGTAGTCAGCTAGGTATTGGTCAATAAAATTCTCAGAGGCTCCAGTATCCACCAAATAAGTAGTGCTGATTTTCCCTAAAGGAGAGGAAAGGGTAGCAGTCAATAAAAAATAACCTGAATGTTCTTTATCATAGCAAAAAATGCCAACACTTAACCACACAAATATTCTTCATGGTCATACATACCCTCAGGGTACGTTTCTGCATCAAATAATGGAGAAGGATATTTGGCCACTCTTACTACTGAGGTCACATCCCACATATCTTCAGCAGCTGCATAAACGTTTTTAAATTGTGATAGTAACTCCTTCTCCACCTCTTAGGTTCTGAGAATCATTGTTGTGGTCAAGTGGGGGGTTTTTGGGGTGATTTTATATACTGAATTGGGTTCCATATCTAAGCCATAAGAGAAGATATATGGCTTTTAAGTATATATGGTAACGTCATTATAAAATGCTTTTTGGGCTGTAGATGACCCTATACCCCTTTCCATGACATATTGTATGACGTTATCCTAGGCCAACACCACCAGACTCTTTATAGATGATCCTTCCTGCACCATCTGAATGCAGTTCTGAAGAAAAAATGATTTGTGGGTGTCATTTTTATTAATTTTGGTGGAAAGTTGAGGAATCACAACTCTCAGATCATAAAGCATCTGTATCCACCAGGTATGGGCAAGAAGGGTTGTTACTTTCCAGTAAGATGTAGAGAGAATTTCATGAAATTCTCCAACCCTTGGCTGATATGAAAACAGTGGTGAGCCTTACCACGGCCATGGCACCAGCTGGCACACACCATTTGCACTTTGTGAAAATCCCACATGGAAAAAGTTAGCGCACATAAAGATTAAAAGGTTGGTCATCAAATGTTAAGCAAGTGTCAATAGCCCTCCAGTTCCCAGCTAGGCGGTGCACAAAACACTGGACCAAAGCAAGGGAACCCGTCCTCAGATTGAACATATAAATAGCCCAGCAGAGGGAGCTGGAGTTAAAGTGACATAAGGCTATAGTGTAGTAGCATGGTAAAGATAATATCAGAGCAAGAAAACAACAAAACTTGGCTGTGCCCTAAGGGGCAGTTCATAACTGAGTTTTGTACAGTGCTAGAGTGCATGGGTGACCTCATTTAGAGGGAAACTGGTAGGCCCAACGGTGTATCTGAGGCTGTTAGTATTTTAAAAGAAATAAATTGGCTATCATGTCATGAGACCTCCTCAAAGAGGTCCGCACACAGGTTTTCCCAGATCCATATATAGAAAAATGTAAAAATGACTAAGGGTTTTATTAGTAAAGATGACCAACAAGAAATGTTGGTCTCAAGCAAACATAATTAAGACAACTTGGGCTTTATGGATGGCGAAAGTGGTACCAAGCCTTGGTGCACCAAAAATGTGCACGCTTCTATCTGAAAGGGTAATATACTTAAGAACTGGCCTTACTCAAGGGAGCAATTGAAGTTGAACCTAACCTAAGATCGCAATTTCATCAATAGAATGGGTTTAAAACCCCATTCACCAATTAATTGAATTAAATCATCGTCTTTCAAAATAAAACTAATCAATTTTAATGTGAGAGCTGAAACAGGGGGCTGGGCTTTAGACACCTCACTTGTACCAACCTGTGAATACCTAGCCTGTACCCAGCGTTGATACAAGGTGTGCTTAAGGTCATGCAATTTGATCATTTGAAACTCCTTTGCCCAGCCTTGTCCCTGCTATTGGTGCCCTCAATAAGGTCATGTAAACATGAAAAATCCAATATGCCATAAGAGCACTAGGTAGGAATAAATCCCAGTGAAGTGGATCAAAGCATGTCATTTTGCGCAGGATAGTGACCAATATTCCATTTGCTCTCCCCACGGTCCCATTGGTAGATTATATGGAGCTGTGAAGAGTTGTTGGGCTCACATGTAGGTAACCAGGATATTGACTACCATGGAGGTGAAGTTCTTACCATTGTTGCAGTGTAGTACTTGGGGGCATCCATGACAAGCGATAATGTTTTGATGTAAAAACGTGGCAGTGGCCTTGGCCGTTTAGCTGGGAAAATCGCGGCTTCAATACACTTAGTAAAGTGGTCAATGTCTACTTGAAAATATTTATTTCCACCAGTAGTCTATGGGAGGAGACCTACTTGTCTAGCCTGATATTATGAAAAGGTTATTGGGTGTAGTTAGTTGATATTGGT